>VDFB02335629.1:0-39606 GCA_007258455.2 Sequoia sempervirens
GAAGGTCATGAAGGTGTCTTGTTCTGTATGTTGGAGATAAATTTTTGTGGATTAAAGGGTTTATTTTTTAGTGTATCTAGTTCATCCTTTGAAATTTTCATAGGTTCGCATGAAGAATTGATCATGTTGTGAAGATCTATGTTTTGATAGTGTTTTTTGTGGTCTTTGTCAGTGTTCTTCATTAAAGTTGGTATAATTCTGGTAATTTTAGTTGTTGTGGATGTATCTCTATTGTTTCTTGGTGTTCTTGGATGTTTCTAGATCGTTCTCTATCTTTTTAGTGCATCCACATTGATCGATGTTCTCATGGTTGAAGATTTTCCTCTATATGTTTTGTTCTTGTGTTCTTGGCTTACATGATGGGTGTAAGATGTAGTGGATCTTTGAGGTGAAATTAATTGAAGTATTTTTGTTTTGGAGTTGTTAATTTGGGACACCACTATGTTTTGGCTAACCTTGGTGGATTCGCATTGAAAATTTATTTTTAAATTTGGGCTGATATTGAAAATATGTTTTATATCTCTAGTCAACTAAGTTGTTGATGTAATCTCATATTGCGGATATATAAGAGCAATTGTTTCATTAGTGTAAAGTGTGATCCATGTGCTCCCATGTGTGTATGTGTGAATATCATTTGATTGTAGAGTAGAGTGTGAAGAAGACTAAGTGAAGTGTGAAGAAGTTTGAGTGAAGAGTGAAGAAGGTTTTTTTGTGCTTAACTAGAATTGTAATTAGGCTTGTGTAGAAGCTATTTTCTTAGTTCATAATTTGGATGGTTTTAATCCAAAATTTTCTTTGGATAGTGAGTCCACTTTTTTATTTGAGAAGTGAGCTCTAGGTAGTGTGCTTGAATGCATGCACATTCCCATTAATTCTCATTATACTTTTAATAGGGTATAATATTGTGGACTAACCTCCACCGTGGTTTTTCCCATAACAGGGTTTCTGCGTAAAAAATATTGGTGTTCTGTATGTTTCTAATGTGTTTAATGTTTATGGTTTATTGTTTATTCATTAGATTTTATATTGAGTTAATTAAAGTTTGAAAATATTTAAGTATTTTGTGACAACTGATTAAACCCCTACTCTCAATTGTCTATTCTTGTTTTTCCAACAATTGCTTCCCTAACTTTTGCGTGAATTCTTCTCTTGAAGTGATCAATCCTTACATTCTTATCTTCTTTTAGAATTATTCTATGTGTTATTTCTTAATTTGGGGATGATGCATAGTACTGAGACAACCTTTTACATCAAGGTATCTTTCACTTTGTTGACTCAAATATTGCTAGTTTGTTGTGTTCTTTTGTGTGTGTGTTTTGACCCATGATGTAATGGATTTTTATGTTCTAACATTGTTGTCTTGTGTAGGTATTTCTTATCTAATGTGTTTGTTTTGTAGGTCTTTATCCTAGGGGAAAACTTCATCAGTTCAAAGAGTTGTCTACTTCCTCTATAGTATCCTTTTGGTATCATGACATTATTTATGTTTAGTTGGTTTCCTTTAGTGTGCATAGTAGTGTAGATTCATATTCCCACTAAAGTGGGCACAAAATGTAATGTCGTAAAGTTGTAACCCTTGCAATTTCACATACATTCTTGTATCAACTTTGGTGTCCACTTCCTTATCATTTGTGTAGGATCATTTTAGCCCCTGCATCAACCTTTTCCCTTCTTAGGATGCTCAAGGCCCTTTTTTAGCAACTACCTTCACATGTTATCTTTGCGTAAAACCTTGTCCTTTTCCCATTCATGTCCTTTTGTAGTGTGATGTGTCTAGACACTAGTGCATTGTATGGATATCTACATGCCACACTAGCATCATGTGACGTTTTGGCATTCAAATGACCACTTCCACCATGTTTTTCACTTATCAGAAAGTTTTTTCAATGGTAATGGCTTGGGATTCCTTGTAACCACTCAGGAAGCTTCTTTTCCCTCTTATTCTCTCTTTTTAATCCATTCTTTCAATTCATTTTCTCTCTTTGGAAATTTCTCTCTTGTATACACTCTCCTCTCCTTTACTCTCTTTCTTGCACAAATATCTCACTTGTTACAACAACTTCAAGCACTCTTAATCCCATCTAGAGTTCTTTGCAACTCTCTTGGCTCTCATAGACCTCTCTTTCATCCTTGCTCTCTTTGGCTTCCTTAAACCTTGTAGTTGATATCTCTCTTACCTTATCCTTGTGAGAATCTTAGGATTTATCACATCCTTATGATATGGGTTCTCCTCCTTGGGTGAGGATTGATTTTATCAATCTTGCATTCATTTCATTCCTATTATCTTTATCTATCTATTTGGCTATTTACGGAGGTGGGAACACCAAAATAGGGGTTTGATTGAGGAAAACCCCTATACACCCCCAAAATTTTCTCTAGATCTTATGTATGTAGGTATTGAAGAAAATAATTTGTTGGATGTTCCATTACTTGGGTTTTTGTGAGAATTTTCTATCTCTTATTCTCTTACTTTATCATTTATACTTCACTTCATTTCAATTTTGTTACATTTTGTGACTTTCTCATATTCTAGAAGTTGTCAGCAATTAGATTATTAGAGGTCACTTTTTTTTCTATGATATTCTCATTCTTTGGTTTGTACGAGACACTAGTGTGCCTCTAGGACTCTAGCACACTATGATGTAATCCCTATTTCATGTTGCCATCTTTTGGATGGGAGCTTGTTAAAATTTATCTAGAAAACCTTTATGATTTTCTCTTTCTAACAATGAAACTCTTGCTTTGTTTCTTGAGGTAGTTTTGGGTAGTTCACCCATTGGGATTCTCTTGAGAATAAAGACAGTCATGAGTAGCGAATCCACCTTCTCTACAGTTGGCTCATTGATGTCAAAAAGAGAGACTGATCAACATTATGATGGTAAGGAAGTAAGTGATAAAGAATTATATAATTTAACACTTTAGGACTCAAGCTTACCTTATATTGCTTGCTTGAGAAGGAAGGAGTTAGTCATTTTCAGCTAAGTGTGGTCAAGTTTTAGACTTTGGGCTTGTGGCATACTCTATTCTAAAGATGATTAGACATATGGATTTAGTCATACACTATATCACATGCCTCAAAGAAATGTTGAAAATAATGTACTAAGTCCGAAAGGTTTTGGAGTTCGGGCTTTGGTCATACCTTATATTGAATCCCTTAATGAAATGAAGAAAATTTGTGTAAAGTCCAATAGGAGTTAGATATTGGTATCAGAAATACCTTATACTGAATGCAAAAATAAAAATGAGTTAGAAAGGTATAAGTCCGAAAAGGCTTTAGACATTGGACTTTGGAGTTAAGGCTTATGCCTTAAAAATTTGTTAAGCATGAAGAAAGGAGAATGGGTAAATATTGAAGGCTGAAACTCAAAAGGATTAAGTCTTATGAAGGATGTTGAACATCCAAAATATTAAGAGGGGCTTGGGTGAATCAGTATTCCAAAAACTGATAATAAAATCCACTTATTCATTATTACTATTTTGACTGAATCAGCAAGAAAGAACATAAAAGAAAGTCAATGCAATCACACACATGAACACCAGGGTTTTTATGTGGAAAATCCAGAATGGGAAAAATCATAGTGATGGTTAACACACAATATATTATATCTGGATAAAAAATATTGCAGGGCTCACTTCCAAGACTCACTATCCTTAAAAAGGATTACAACCTAAGTAAAAAGATGGCTCACTGCCAAGATACAATGATAGTGGCTCATTGCCAAAAGTGTGAATTGATGAAATACACCTTCAATATGTAGTGTTTAGTTCCATTGAAGCTCAGAAGAAAAAGCATTGCATTGCTTAGCAAATCTGTACTATTGATAAAGCATTTAGGCTCTAATTTTCTCTATTCACTTGCTCACACACACACTAACACTTTTCCTTTCTTGCTCTCTTCCTTCCTCTTCTTCCTTGCTTCTCTTTCCACTTCCTTATATACATACAAGTATAACTTTTTAATCAATTAAGTTGGTACCATATAAGATTCAAACATTTTATCCATGTAGTGCACTATGCCAAGTTGAATATTAGTCTACATAATATACTGCATTCACTGATTCGACCAACACTAGAAACATAATTATTTAAAATAAAAAATAATCCTCAAAGAAAAAACCTTCTAAATATGAGAACACATTAATTTCCCATCATACCACAAGTAAAGATACTGTCAACACAACCATAGTATGAGAATGTTTAGCTTAGTAGAATGCAAAGTCTCCCACATAGTACACCACACACAAAAAAATAGAAGGATATAGAGTTGAACTCTATTAGAGATAACTTTATGTTCATAGTCAAAAGAATGTTTCAAGATCCAAGAAAAAGTATTCTGAATGAGTTAATAAAACATGGTTAGGAGATTAGAGTCATATCAGATCTTGCAATGAGTTTTAGACTCAAATTCCAACATACTAATCTATCACAAAGGAGTGTTACTAGTAGAGAACAACTTATGTAAACCAAAAAAACTTCCCATATAGTCATCACCATGTAGTTATTACCATCTTGACACTAATGACAACATAAACAACACAACCTTCCATACTTCATACAAGAGATTAGAGTCATATCAGATCTTGCAATGAGTTTCAAACTCAAATACCAACATATTGATCCATCACAAAGGAGTGTTAACAGTAGAGAACAACTTCTAGTAAACCAAGAAAATTTACCATATAGTCATCATCATGTAGTTATTACCATGTTGACATCAATGATAGCATAAACAACACAACCTTCCATACTTCATGCTCATGTTGCAAGGCTTCCAACAAAGGATTTGTTCAAGCATCATAGCTTGGTAGAAAGGATTATTCCATATTGAAATTCTATTAAGTGATAAGATGAAAGGGTGAACCACAACATCTGACAACCTCATGCATATTTCATAGTTTCACACTTTTGTGTTCAGAGGTTAGTGTGATGGTTTTTGATGGTGTAAAAGAAGGTAAATGGTAAAGGGTAAGGTTGATGGCCAAACCTTGACAAGTATGGAGAATCTTCAGACTTAAGTGTTTGAGCTTTCTTTTTAAGCTCTGCAATGAGCCTCAAGTATGAGGTAAGAGGGATTAGAAATCCCTAACCCCCAACAAGCATGAATGAACGAGTAATTTCATCATTCCATAGGATGTTTATGTTGACCAGAGTTGACCAATGCTATTTTGTTTGAACAAGACATGTGGAATAAATTGATTGTTTTAATTGATTCACATCATTTTTTTGAATCACTTAAAATCTACAGTCACATTTAAAGCAATTGAAATCAGGTAGTTGTAATTTAAATGAAGGTGGGTAAATAAGATAAACTATATCATGACATGAAATTCAAGATCCATGGTCTATATTCAAGAATTCGATGTCAAATGGTTAGGAAAAAGGAATTACTGCACTAAAAATTATATAACCACTCCATATACATTTTGGTGAAGGATTGGAAGGAATTATTGATGCCATTAATGTATAGGTAGTTATGTATCTAGAATGAGATCAAGCATACATGAATATGATATTAAATGAAAATAAAATCTTAAGATTGACAGATTCCAAAAAAAGAAATCGCATTGAATGAGGTTGGTGGTGTTTGGATCGAGGAGAGATGGCTTGTTGGTGAAGTGAAGTTGAATGACTAAGTATAGTGTGGAGAGAGAGAGAGAGAGAGTAAGTTGATCATGCATATGCTATGAAGAAAAAACCTAAAATGTAACACAAATAATATCATCTAGGATATGCATTTAATTGTAGAGGTGTGTGAGATACAACAAAGAAAGGGGAAAGAGAAGTGAAAAGTAAAGAAATTAATTTCTTAGTGGACATGAGTAAACAATGTGTAGTTGCAGAATAGGTTTACAACATTGAATTGGATTCATTTTTGAATCATATGTAATTTGGAGTCATTGCTCCATATTGTCATTGTAAATCCAATTGGTTAGTTCCATTAGATAGTTGGGTTGGTGCTTAATTAGGAAGTGGGTGCTTCCTTAAAGTTGGTGCTCTTAAACAATGGGACTAGTGTCTCCTAGGGTTATTGACCTTAAACATTGTAACCAGTGATGTTTTATTGTGAGGTTGGATTGGGATAGTAGATCCTAGCAATTATTCTCATTGTGGTTTTCCCCATATTAGGTTTTCCATGTATATCTAGTGTTATGATTATTTATGTGTGATCTCTACATGCTTGTTTAATCTACATTAAATTTTTTTTAAAAGTAAGGTTTAATTTTTCTACTGATTCACTCCCCTCTTTGTAGATAGTTGTGTTCCAATATGGGATAGTATAAATAAGTGTTGAGTTGGTGGAGAATTAGGTAGCAGTGTTTGTGATGTGAGTTGTAGAGTTGTTAAGTGCAAAAGTGTGAAATTCAATGCGATATTTTATGTGTTAGACTATTGGAAGTAGCGAGAAAAGGGTGTCACCATTCTTCAAAAAGGATAAGAATGTGTTGTTGAAGTTGTGGTGCATATTTTTGTTGCTTTGAGATGGATTACTCATTGTAACATTCTTCTTTCTTATTTTCTCTAATTTGGCAGTGAGCCCTTCTTTCTTTTGGGAAGTGATCCCTCTAAAAGTGAGCCTATTGCATTAAGTGTTTCAATTACTTTATATTGTGAACTAATTCTCACTATTGTTTCTCCCTTCTTAGGTTTTCCACATAAATATAGTGCTTTCATGTGTTTGTATGTGTTTGCATTATTGTTTCTCATGCTTACATTCTGCTAATGCATGATAAGGGTTTGAGTGATTGTTAAGGGTTTAAGAACTATTGTAGATCTAATAAAGAGATTTTCAATGTTTTAATGTACAACTAATTCAACCCTCTCTCAGTTGTATTGTGCATTCAATAATTGATATTAGAGCAATGTTCCTGGGAAGAAATATTAATCTCTTCAGGTAGATCTATGATGGTGCACAAGAAGGAGATTAGGATGGAAGGTTTCCTTGTTTCACTAGGGTTTGAAGTTTAGAAGTATGGTGAATCTAAATATACTATGCCTACAAATGGTTTGAGCATTGATGATGAGATCAAGGACAATGAAAAAAATGGTAAAGAAAGGTATGATCTTTTGAGTGGTATTTATAATATTGAATTTTTGAAAGTTATGAATCTTAAAAATACTAAGGAAATTTAGAAAAAGTTGGAAAGTATTTATGAAGGAGATGATAAGGTTAAGCAAGCTAAGATGAGGAACCTAAAGATAAATTTCAAGAAACCCTATGAATGTCAGAGGATGACTATATTACTAGCTACATGCATAAAGTGGATGAAGTTTTCAATTCCATTAGACGCCTTAGTTGAAATCTTGAAGATGATGGCGAGGTAAAGAAGGTACTAAGAACTCTGCCTAAATCC
The DNA here is from genome assembly GCA_007258455.2 of Sequoia sempervirens. Classification (NCBI taxonomy): domain Eukaryota; kingdom Viridiplantae; phylum Streptophyta; class Pinopsida; order Cupressales; family Cupressaceae; genus Sequoia; species Sequoia sempervirens. The sequence continues at coordinate 7,353 of VDFB02335629.1, forward strand.
TATAGCCATAAGGTTTCTGCTATTGAGGAATTTTAGAATCTAAATAATTATTCTAGAGATTAGTTACTTTGTACTTTAACTGCTTTTGAATTACTAGAGTTTGGTTCAAGTGATTCAAATAAAGAGGCTACTTTCAAAGTTGGAAAAGTATAGAAAAGTGAGGAATCTGATGGGTATGTGTAGGATCATCATGGAAAAAACAAGGCCTTAAGTGGCAAAAAATTTAGAAAAATCAGAGTTAGGCAACTTGACATGTAAAAATTTGAATAAGTTATCTATATTATTTTAAAAATATGTAAGAATAGAATTTGTAGAAAATTGAATGTAGTTTCTATACTACTAGGTTTTTTTTTAAAAAAAAAATCTATTTGGTCAAAATTTGAAATTTCAATGCATACTTAGTACTTAAATTTCAGGGAAAAAATAAGTAGGTGTATGTCTGACCACCCTAACCACAACAAAATGATAATATTTTTTATAATATTTTAGATATAAGTAGAGGACTCATGTCTCGATGTGATGCATATTTTTTGTGTAAGTAAATAATTAATTATAAATTTTTATTACAACTTTTAAAAAATATTAAAAAATCATATGTTTGACCACCTTAACTTAGTCAAAATTTTATGAAATTCAATTTTTATTTTTTAATCCTACGATATGCAAAGAATAGAATGTGATGGATGTTTAGTATTCAAAAATGTGATATTGTTTGAAAGCTATAGATATTTTTCAATCGCTTATCAATGAAACTTTAGTCATAATTCAAATAGAAAATGAATAATAATTATTTATTAAATTAAAAGTAAAGTATAATTTATATTGGTGGAAAGCTAAGAATCTCCTTTAAAACCCTTTTTGTTTCATCAATTTTGGGTAAAAAAAAGTCGTAAACCACATACCCTACACATACCCATCATATCACCACTTTTTGGCCCATCATGATCCTGCACATACCTTGATCCTAATGAATTTGATGAGTTGGAAGCAAAATTTGTGAGAAAATCAAAAAAGGGAACTAGAAAATAGAAATGTAAGTTACCTTTCAAATGCTTTAACTATGAAAATATTGATCACTATGCTTCAAGATGTCCTATCAAATCTTCAAAAGATAGACCTACGGAGATCAAAGGTAAATCAGTTAAGAAAATATATTATGTTAAAGAAGATGCTATTATAATTGATGATGAATCTAATTACCCTAATGATGAGGATAATGAATATTTTTTCAAGGCTCTAAATGATGGAAAAGACTCTTCTAACTTTGAGAGATGTATGAAGTAAAGTACTCTAAGAATAGATCATAATATTGAGGGAGAAATTGTGAATTCTCTTTATTCTAGAGAAGAAAAGAAAAAATGGACGATTGATAGTGTATGCTCAAATCATATGACATGTGATAAGAGTAAATTTGTTAAGATTGAAAATTTTGAAGGTGGTTTAGTAAATTTTGGTGATGATACATATGCTAAGATATGTGGGAAAGTTTTGATCAGCTTTGATGGCAAGCATAATAAAAATCATGTTCTCTAGATGTTAAGGGTCTATGACATAACCTTTTGAGTGTAGAATAGTTGTGTATAAAAGGATATAATCTTATGTTTTAGGATGATGGTTTTGATATCAGAAAAATCTCCCGAGCTCTAGTTGCATAAGGAAGGACATATGAAGATTTTTATTAGCTTAATGGTGCTAGTGGTATGTGTTTTATGACTTAGATTAATGAAATTTGGCTATGATATAGAAGAATGTGTCACATCAATTTTGATATCCTAGTGAGGATAAGTTCAATTTAAGTTGTGAGAGCTTTTCCAAAGATTGCAAAGCCTATCAATGTTGTTTGTAATGAATTTGTTAGATTGGAAAGCAAGCTAGAAAGAGGGTATGTGCAAGATCATGATGGGCCAAAAAGTGGTGATATGATGGGTATGTGTAGGGTATGTGGCTAATGAAATTTTTTTACCCAAAATTGATGAAACAAGAAGGGTTTTTAGAGGATATTATCATCTTTCCACCAATATAAATTATTCTTTACTTTGAATTTTATAAATAATTATTATTCATTTTCTATTTGAATTATGACTAAAATCTTGATTGATAGGCTGATTGAAAAACATCTATAGCTTTCAAATGGTATCACATTTTTTGAATTCAAAATATGTGCCACATTCTATGCTTCGCATACTATAGGATTAAAAAAAAGGTTGAATTTCAAGAAGTTTTGACCAAATTAAGGTGGTTAGACATACGAGTTTTTTATATTTTTCTAAAAGTTTTAATATAAAATTCATAATTAATTATTTACTTGGAAAAAAATTACAAAAAAATATGCATCACATCGGGACATGAGTCCTCTACTTATATCTAAAATCTTATAAAAAATTTTATCATTTTATTGTGGTTAGGTGGTCGACATAAACCTACTTATTTTTTCCCTAAAATTTAAGTACTTGTTAAAATAAATATTGAAACAGCTCCCTCCGGGTTCTTTTGAAATATGTGCGCCGACCTGTATGTCGCCGAAGTCTGGTCGACTTTCCTTTGAGTTTTGACCTCCCGCTGTACGCATCCTCTCTTTCGCAACTTCAAGTAGAGTCTTCCATTTCGACTCCAAAGAGGCTGTGCAGGGCCTCCACGTGTCGCACTTATGGAGGATTTCATTTGTTTTCCTTGAGGTCTCTTCGGGTTGCGAAGGCCTTCCACTGGGGAAATCACTCCTAAGATGGTCAGAGGGGCCCACACTTTGGTACGTGGTGGCATATCGCAAACTTTTTATGCAGGGATGAAATAAGCAGCTGCAAGCTGCGAAATGCTTCTGTAGACCTTTTATTTTGTGGCAGGCCCTACCTTCAGCTAGGTGGCAACCACTCGCAGCCTTTTCAAAGTAGTAAGGAGGTGAACGCCGCGGGTTGCGAAACATTGCCACGCGTCTTTCGCACCCGGTTCACGCGGCTTTCTCTCCACTTCGGGAGCGACCTCAGCCCCTTTAGCACGTGTCGCTTCTTTGCAATCTCTCGGCAGTGGTAGGAGGAATTCTCATTCGGGCAGCGATGGGCTGCCACATACCTTACACTGATCCTCAAAGCGGTGAATGGGCTAGATGGGTAATACTATGCTATTGGGTGCTGCTCATCATGTTTCTCTGAATCGGTGGGTGACATTGGTTGCCACAGATGTGGCTAGGACCACTACCATCATTACAAAGGGCACGCCTGCAACTGATCGAGCAGATGTTGTGTTCTAACCGCTGTTGTTGTAACGGCATTGGGAATATTCTCGATCTCGTGCATCATTACCAGGGATGGTGCGATCTTTCTATTACTTAATTCTCCAAAGCGGTGGGATTTTCTCTCCTTGGCTATATATACTCTCTCTACCAGGGAGAGAAAGGGTCGAAGATTTTTGAAAGAATACTGGTTTTAGCAAGAGACACCAGGCCTCTTTTGCATGTTTATTTTGCAAGAAACTTTCAAACTGTGCCTATTGTTCGACATTTCTATTTTTCATGTTTTGATTAAACTGTAAACTGTGTTTTTATTGTCTTAAGCATTTCATTTGAGGAGACTTCTATATATTGAATACAAGCCTGCTTATATAAATCATGTCTAAATGACTCTTCTTAGTAGTAGGGGTGTATGCAATACTATTTTATGTCGATAAATGAATTGTTTATGTTACAACTTTAAGTTTCTGATGTTTTGGAACATAACAACAACATTCAGGCCCTTAAATTTATGATTTATCGTGCCCCTCAGCAAATTTTGGCGCATCGCCTTAGAATAGAATTTGCTTCATTATATCCATTTCCTTTTCCATTTCCAAAAACCCATTATAGAAGAAGCTGGCTTCTTTAAAATCCGAAGGTCACTCAGTTCGGCGCAAAAGGGTCCCCCTTGAATTGAGTTTCCCATAAGGCACTGGTACCTCATCAAATTTTAGCATCAACAGTTTGTCCTTTTTCTGGCACGCCCAGTGGGACCCAAACTAATGAAATTGTCTTGTAGAGGGGTGTATGAGCCACCGGCCTGTAACTAGATCCCAGACTGCAAATAACCCAGGTTTATTAGTACCTCCATTAGGGACAGTCCAGGCCGCAAATTAGTTAGTAACTGTTTCGTTCCCACCACCCTTTCCTCTCACCATGTTGCCAGCCACGAATAGAAATTATGTAGCATGGGATGCTGGAAGTCCCATGGTAGCTCCGATGGTGCCTGCTGTTTGGGGTGCTATCCCGGTTTCGGCCCTGAAAGCTCTTCCTAAATTTGCCAGGGACAACAAAAAAATGCCAGCAGAACATTTGCAGGATGTGGCGGATGTATGTCTGGTACATGGTATCACAGCGCAGAATGTAGCCCTGAGACTCCTCGCTGCGTCTTTCAAAGGCAAGGCCCTGGATTGGTACCGAACGCTAACTCCAAATACCATTCGCACTTGGGATGACCTCGGAGATCCATTCTATGAAAGGTTCTCAAATGACGGAGATCGTTCTTCATTATATTATCAGTTATCTATCATCAAGCGAGCACCCCAGGAGGCTCTTACGGACTTCAATGCTCGATTTCACTCAAGTTGGCAGAGGATTCCTGTAACTATTCGCCCGACTCTAGAATTGGCATTCATGTTTATCTGAAGTCCATTAACCCTGACATTTCTATGATGATCAAGTCTTTGGGAGGAGCCACTTTACCAGATGCTTATGCCACCGCTATCAAAGCGGAGAATCACTTGATAGATTGTGGGAAATTGCCTCCTTGACCTGTTGTGCCGATATTTCCTGAGATATCAAATGCAGCACAAGAAGTTGCATCGACCAGTGCACCAACAACTCCCCAGTCAGCGTACTCATATGCAGCCGCTCCCGAAAACTTGGCTTCCACATCAAGTTCTCCCAGGAATGAAATGGGCAACCTCAAGGAGATGTTGCGGACTATGGCAAATGACATAACAACTCTCAAACGGAACCAAGCAATGCCTCCACAACCTGCATATCAAAACTATCAAGGTGGGCGGCCTACCTATCAACAAAATCAATATCAGAATGCGCCTTGCACTAATTCACCAGCAGCGGCTACAAACCAAATGGTCCCAGTGCCTACGCCACTGGCAGGTGCGTCGCCAAGCTCAAGTAGAGAACTAACCGCAGGACAAAACAATCTTATTGATGACATCAATCCATGGTGCTTCCCTTGCAATGATGCACATATGCCCCGAAATTGTCCGCATGACAACTTACAACACAAGGTGGCAGAACAACGCAATCAAGGTATCGCAGCAGAAAATGGAGAATGCGGTTTTTACTGCGCAAATGCAAGGGATGTCCTTAGAATAGGAGTCTGATATTGTGCTTGATCATGCTCTCTTCTCATGGATGGAAGATGAGGAAATGGTGTTTGCAAATGACACGTCCACAGTCGAAACACCATAGGTACAGTCTGACTATAACACACGCTCAAAGAGGAGATTCACCGGTGAGCCCGTTGTTTCACTTTTGGACAGCCCGCAACGCAAAGGCATATCCGATCAAATTCCTGGCGTTTCGACTATCTCTTCATCTTTTCAACCACAGAGGGAGATTGTTATAACAAAAGTAAAGGAGTAGAAATCTCCCAACTCGTCACCTTTTGATGTGGTGGAGCAATTGAAGAAATCATCCGCTAATGTGTCTTTATGGGACATCTTAGCTATCCCAGGATAGAGAACTATGCTACAGAAGGCGCTTCAACAAGAGATCAACTCAGTACCAATTGAGCCTTCGGCCAGTACCGAGGCAGTTTATCAAATGTCACCGGCTAAGGTTCTTGCAGACAAAGCTAAGAGATCCCATGCGGAAGGCGGAGGTAGGCCAAAACCTCAACCCTTCTTCTTGACTCTCATTATAGGGAAGAAGCTATTACACAATGCTTTGATTGATTCTGGCGCTAGTACAATGGTTATGCCAAAACTGATAGCCGAAGCCTTGGGGCTCAGCTACGAACCTATGAAGAAAGGGGTGATGCAGCTAGATGGAAATAAGGTTGATACTGTGGGCGTCATCAAAGCGCTTCCGCTAACTCTATTTGCCTACCCAAGTATCACGGTCCCGCAAGATACAGTGATCATAGATGTTCCACCAATGTTTGGTCTTTGTCTTTCTCGAGAATTTACTTCGAAGGTGGGCGGATATTTGTCCTTAGATTGGTCACATCTAATACTTAGGACCAAACATGGTGCGAAAATGAAGATTGAATCAGAGGCTCTACATTCCGAACATGTGGCGGATGAGGCCCTGATCAATTTTGAAGCCGCACATACCTCCATCACCAAACAGGACATGTACAATGTCGAACTGTTAGAGGAGGAGGAGGTGAGCAGAGACCAAAATGATGAAGAAGATGCTCTGTTGAGTGAACATATAAACAATGATCCTTTCAGGAATTATCATGCTACTGGACTGGGCACATATGTGATTTATGATGAAGACCAAGTTCTTCTGGAGGTCATCAAGGAATTCGACGATGACCAAGCAAGTGAGCTATGGACATTGTATTTTGACAGAGCAAGAAGTAAAGTTGGGGCTGGAGTCGGGGTATGTCTAATATCCCTGCAGAATGAGAAATTGTTGAGGTCTTTCCGATTTCAATTCGCCTGTTCCAACAATGAAGCTAAATATGAAGGATTGGTCCAAGGCCTCAGCCTAGTGGAACGAATGGGTATCAAGCAATTGATTGTGTTTGGAGATTCCGAACTAGTAGTTAACCAGGTCCGAGGAATCTCCGCAGTAAAGAATGTCTGCATGAGATCTTATCGGCATCGAATCTGGGACCTGATTGAAGGTTTTGTAGCCTTCAACATCTTGACCATTCCTCGAACGAGAAATGGCAATGCAGATCGCATGGCGGTGATTGGTGCCCAGTTTGACCCTGTCTCCGACTTGCTTCGGAACAAATATTCAGTACAAGTGCTTGTTCGACTAGCAATTCCCGACAATAATCAGAGTTGGCAAGTATTTGAGAGTGATGAGCACATTGCCTCGTTTATTCAGCACTCAGGAGAATTCGCTGATCAACTTCAACCGAAGATCACCGAGGCCTATGAAGGAAAAATTATGCAGCTCAGGTCAAATAAACTTCCAAAGGGGATAGTTACTCTCGAGATTTTTTTTGATTGTAATGACTCCTGAAATGATAAGCGGAAATTCATGGTAGACAAAAGTGATTATGAAAACCTTTGGGTCTCCGATGACAGGAATCTTCAAGTCGGAAAGGATGTCTCACAACGGGATAGAGAAAGGCTTATCAGTTTCTATGAAAAATAGAGTAGTGGCTTGGTCCTACGATGATCTGGAGGGTTATGATCCTGGCATCATTCAACATACTATTGAGCTAACAGAAGGTGCAAAACCAGTCCGACAGAAACAACGGCAGGTCAACCCTAAAGTTGAAGCCTTGATGGCTCAAGAGCTGACCAAACTCATCGAGTCACATATTGTCTTTCCAATCAAACATAGTACTTGGGTGTCAAATCTGGTACTAGTCCGAAAGAAGAATGGTGATATCCGCTTATGCGTGGACTTCCGAGACTTGAACAGAGCATCTCTGAAAGATCACTATCCATTGCCTTCTATGGAGTCGATCCTCCAAACTGTCGCAGGATCAGAAATGTTCTCTCTGCTGGATGGCTTCTCTGGCTATAACCAGATTTGAGTTAAAGAAGAAGATCATCACAAAACTACGTTCACTACAAAGTGGGGAACATTTGCATATGCTAAAATGCCTTTTGGTTTATCCAATGTAGGGGCAACTTTCCAGCGAGCTATGGACGTCGTATTTAGCGAACTGATCAATAAGTTTATCCTAATCTATTTGGATGACCTTACTGTGTTCTCTAAATCTAAAGATGATCATTTCGATCATTTGGAATTAGTTTTTCAAAAGTTCCAGGAGTTCAGGATTTCCTTAAATCCAAAGAAATGTGTGTTCGGAGTACCCCAGGATAAGCTGTTAGGGCATGTTGTGTCTAAGGAAGGTATTTCAATTGACCCCAAAAGAGTGAGGGCTATCAAGGAGCTTCCCTTCCGCAAATAAGAAGTGTCCGCAAAATTTCATCAAGAAATTTATTTCTTTGATTTTGCGTGGAAACGACGCAGCTCACCCTAATGCTGAAAAAGGATCAAATTTTCAAATGGACAACGGAGGTTCGGGAGGCATTTGAGAAGGTCAAAGAAGCGATCTCCGCAGCCCCGGTGTTAATTAATCCCGATTAGTACAAAGATTTTATAATGTATGCCTTCAGTAGCAAGTCCAGTATCGCTACTGTTCTGACTCAAAAGGATAGTGAAGGAAAGGGAGAACATCTAGTGGCGTTCTATTCCCGAATGCTAAAGGAATATGAGGTGAATTATAACTTCATCGAAATACGGGCCTTTGTAATAGTAAAAAGACTTAAAAAGTTTCGCCATCTAATCTCCTGCAACAAAGTTCTGGTATATGTCGCACATTCTAGTGTGCGGGAATACATCATGGAAGGAGAGATCACAGAAAAAAGGGCTAATTGGATCACCAAGATCCTGGAGTATGACATCGAGGTTAGGCCTACCAAGACTATTAAAGGAAGAGGACTGTGTGAGTATATGGCATAGGACGAGAAGTTGCCTGCCAAAGAGGAACAGCTAGAGCTTGTCCTAATAAATGGATCGGGATCAGAAGATGATTGGCTGACAGATAGAATGAACTTCATGCGAACCGAAAGGTATCCGCCAGGCCTCTCATCCTAAAAAAGAAGGTATTACCAGCTTCAGAATTGCGGATACACGCTGATAGAAGGAGTTCTTTTCAAAAAAAATTTAATGGTGTGCTCCTACGATGCGTTACTTCAGGGGAGGCGCAGAGGATCCTCGATGCATTTCACAATAGCGACGAAGGTGGACATTTCTTCGCTAAAACTACCACCATCAAGGTCCTACAGGCTGGATATTACTGGCCTACACTTTTCAATGATTCCTATTCCCTGGTAAAGACTTGTAAAAAATGTCAGTTCTTCTCCGACAGAAGGAAGAATTCAGCGATGCCCCTCAAACCTATCGTGGCGGATGAACCATTTGCGCAATGGGGCCTGGACTTCATCGGAATGATCAACCCGGTTTCTAGCGCCGGACATAAATGGATTTTAATAGCTACAGACTACTTCACAAGGTGGGCGGAAGTCGTTCCCCTTAAGGAGGCAACGGAAATAGAGATTGTAGACTTCCTTGAAGCCCTGGTGACAAGGTTCGGCCCTCCGAAGACAATCATCTCAGACAACGCCAGAGCATTTGTAGGTACAAAGGTATGTCACTTTGCATTAAAAAATGGCATATTCCTTAAAACATCATCAAACTATTATCCATAGGGAAATGGCCTAGCCGAGTTGACAAATAAAAGTTTGGTCTGACTCCTTAAAAAGGTCGGCTCAGAACACCAGAGGGAATGGCATAAAAATCTCTGAAAGGCACTCTGGGCCAACTGCATAACTCCTAAGCAAGTCCTTAATACTTTGCCCTATGAGCTAGTATATAGAAAGGAGGCACTGTTACCTATCTCTATGGAGATCCCGGTGATACAATTGTTGAAATCTCTTGACATAGAACAAAATGACGCCATGGAGGTTCGGCTCGCTGAACTGCTGGAAGTACAAGAAAAAAGGGAGAATTCCCTAAAAGCGATGACAAGCCATCAACAGGTGGTCAAATGATGGTTTGACAAGAAGGCTTCCGACCAAGGCCTAAAAAGTGGAGACTTAGTGCTAAAATATGACAGCAGGGCTACAAAGCTAGGTCAACATGATAAATTTGATAGCCTATGGGAGGGACCTTTCAAAATCATTCGGTGCCTGCAACACAACACTTTTGAGCTGAAAAATATGGAACAAGAGCCGTTAGGAATCCTGGTTAATGGGATTCATCTTAAATTGTTCTATTAGGCATTATGCTCTACCCTGTATAGTTGTAAATAACGCTTTTATTTTCTTTCCTATTTTTGGCCTATTCTTTTGCTAAATCAGTTGTCTTGCTACGCATTTGCTCATCATCATTAGTAGGTAAAACACCGGAGTTTCTTAACACAAAGTATACTCATAAGTGGAGAAAAGGCATACAAAATTTGCAAACCCATAAAAAGTTTAAGTACAAAAGCAAAAAGGAGCATAGATTTTCCTTAAAAAGAGAAGTATATATTTATATATATATGTTCCTGAGTTACAAAATGGCTGAAATGCCGATTTTCAAAATGTACAAGTATTAGAGTATACTATATATACATGGCCTTTGTTCAGGCTTATCCGGAGCAGGTGAGTTACATCATCAGGCAGGAGGGCAAGGCGGAATCCACTGAGGAATGGCTGGCAGCAACCGACACATCCACTGTAGCGTCCGCTTCTTCCTCGTCCACGGGCTCCTCAGCGGCACTGGCAGCATCATTCAACGCAGCCGTCGTCGGTGGTGGATACACTAGGTCCCTGAAGTCAGTATACCATTCTACGTCGTAGAAGGGTATCACGTTGTAGCTCTAGAACAGAAAGTGAAGGGCTTGAGTAACCCTTTGTTGGTGCTGGCCACGGGTCTGCAGGCAGAATCCGCTGAGGAATGGCAGCCAAACAATGACAACCTCTTTTTCAATAAAGCGACGCAGGTCGCTGGCTATTGGCAGGCCTATCCCATACGCAGCGTGCGTAACAACCTCGCCGAGCCCATTCAAGTATTTATTCAGGAAGATTTCTTTGACCAGCTTCAAGATAAGTGGCCGGGGAATGCAAATGTCCAGCATGGACATTACAAAGTGCGAGCACATGTTGGTGTTCACCCTATACTTATCTTCATATTCTACGCAATCTTTGCCTAGGACCCACTTAATAGCTACCAGAACCAGCGAGTGCTTGTTCTTCATCATCCTTTTCAGCCTTCTAGTGGAGATCTCACCTACAAACACCGTATGTGATTTGAACGAGGTAAGGCGAATTGGGGTATCCATTCTCCTAACACTATCCCTAAGTCTACTAAAATAATGCTGAACCTGCTCACCACCTAACCTATGAAAAGACTTGCTGAGCAATTTGCTACTGACCTATCACTTCTTAAATGATAAGTGTGTTTGTTTGCTATCTACTGGCCTATTTATAGAAAAATTGACAAGACATTTGCCAATCCACCTGTAAGAAACGTGATGTATACCGGCTGTAATCTCAAAGGCCGAGTCTGTGTTTGCTCACATTTTGGGCCGATACATGCATGATAACACGGCTCAAGGCGTGCTTAATTAAATAAAGTTAATTAATTAAGCTTTAAAAAGGTGGCACTTATTGGTGGAGGGACGTATGGCTGTATGCTATGGTGTCATATCTCAAGCGCATCCTAGAGCCCAAGGCGATACTCATATCTTTTCATGCCGTGATCGTTTGCTTGGCGTAATCATTCCAGCCAGGATATTAATTGCCGATGCATGCTAACACAAGGTGAGAAGGCCAGTTGCAAGCTCAATTTCCAAGGAGATCAGGGCATATCACACGATCTCTAAAAAAGTAATGATGAAAACTGGCTGCCTCGAAATAGCAATCAGTTCATCTTGCACGAGTTGTAGAATTAACGGTACATGCCGAATTAAATGCAAAAGGCTTGCTTTCGCCTACCACCTTGGGAAAAGTTGCTATTATTGCATGAAAAGACTTAGTATTTCAAAGTCTTTTTACAAACGTAGGGGAAGTGCAAAGTGTTTTCTGTTTGTCTATTCAGCGCAAGCGTATTCACAGGCCAGGAAGCTTACAAGTTCTGCAACGAAAAGAAAAATGTCAGAATCTTCAGCTCAGCCGATGCAAGAAGAGATTAGTCAGGATCTGTATATGGCCATTCGTTCTTCGGCCGAGGTATACGTGTATGAAGATGTAGCATATGCCACTCTTGGCATACCCGCGAAGACAAGAAGAGCCAACACAGAGGAGCTGGAAAGACCCAAGGAATGTAGTAACCCGAAAAAGGTTAAGGAAAAGTGGGTTAATATCCACGACCCAAAACTTGCAAAGAACCCTAAATCTCTAAGAGAGGCGGCTTGTGCAAGGTTATCGGCAGTAAAGGCAGGCCAATCCATGGTAGAAAGAGTCTGGTTTAGTGGCCTCCCACAGTACATGGTCCCATTGGTGCACTATTACCTAGAGCTGGTTGACGCGGCTGTTCAGCGCTATAATCCAGATACCCACTGCATTGAAGGTCGCCATTTGAGGGTTCATATCGGCCGAGAAGCTATCTGGCACATGTTATGTATCCCTGACCCAAGCAGAAAAAGGAAACTATCGAGCATTTCCGCCCAAGCAAGGGGGAGAAAATATGGAAGAGGATGAAAACCGGTTCTGATTTCTTGTTAGAAGAGACTAATAAGAAAGGTCTCGTGTCTGCCAAGGCACCGAGTATCCCATTATCGCGTGATTCATTCCGCGATGATCTCCGGGACCCCATGTCCATGCTGGCATTTGTTTGCAGCTGAGATTCTAATGAGAAGATCGAAGCTTTTCAACTGGGACCTGCGATACAGTTTCGCAAGCAGCACGACCTCTTCTGGTATGATTTTGCTGAGTTCATGGTCGAAGAAATGATACAGTAAATAGAGAATTATCAGGCGGAGAAGAAATTTAGATTTCTTTCCTATTTGGTCCACATGTTCCTGCATCAGAATCTGGATTTCTTTGCCCGATTTGTTCCGCTATCAATTTTTGATGAGCATAATAAAAGAAAGTCGGTGTCTACATGGACACCTTTCCTTTCCGCAACATATGACTATTATGCCTTCGCAGACTATTTCATAGCCTCAGTTTTGAATGATTTGATCGGAGAAGGTGATATCATCCGGCTCAACATGGAGCAAACTGGATTTTTGCAAAGCTACACTCCTACTTGTGACTAGTTCTTAGGCAAGGATTTCACAATCCTTCGAATGTGGGGTTTTATTGGTAAACATTTCCTACTCCCGGCTTGTGTCACCGATAGAGTGCTCGCGCTGGAGGTTTTCTGACAGGTGTGTATCATTGATTTCATGTTTTGTAGCTACGAAAGTGTCAAGAAGAAGGGATTCTTCACTTGCCCGAAGAGTTTCAAGTCGGTAACCCTAGTTAAAAAATAATCGCACAAGCTGCTAGAGGAGAAGCTGGCACATCTAGGGTTAGTACTGATAAATGATAAGTGGGATTACAACCCTTTCAACGACCTGCCAGAGCCACATATGAAGGTTACACATGTTCTCCGACCATACTGGGAGAAGCGGCGTAATAGGCGGACTGATAAAGATGAAGATTTTGTTGAATTAGCACAAATCCCTACACCGGATACCAGAGGTCCATGGCACAAGTTCTACTTTCCAGTAACTGTGGCCCAGGACAACCTTCCGATAGAGCGCGACATGTATAACAAGTTGAAAGTAGGCGAGGAATGGAGTGATGAAAAAATAAAAGATTTCTAGAAATATTGCCAGGAAACAGCATAGTTGATCACTCCTTATAATCAGTTGAAGAACGACCAGGAATTTGAAAAATGGTGGGATGAGGGTCATCCCAGCCCGATCTCTAGTGCTGACAAAAGCGAAGTAGAGGGATTCGAGGAGCAGGAAGAAGAAACGGTGGTATCATCCTCTTCAGCGCAAGGAGGCAATGTCTCCAAGCATGCCGCCTATGTGGGCACTAATGTGCGCTTTAATATATCAAGAGGCTCACTTACACGCACATGGGCCGCTAAACTGGTCAGACCGATGCCTCAGCAGAGGGATCCGACGGCTGATGTTAGTGAGTGTCCACCTGCGAAAAGGCAGCGCACAGAAAGTATTATCCAAACAGTTTCACATGAACCCATCAGAGGAGAAGTGCCCGCTGCTAGTCAAATGCCAAAGTTTGCGGGCGAATCACGAACGATCCCGGAGCCGCTACCGACCAGCCAGCAGGTATATTTCGCTTATTCCTCTCTTACATCTCATTCTTTCATATTCGCCCTTGCTCAGTTAGCAGCTCCTGCCATAAGTTTGAGCCCTCCACCTTCTGCTTCTGGTCCAGCTTATTTGGTTGGATTTGCCCAGTATTCGCAGGCCTCACCGTTTATAATTACTCCTCCGAGTATGCTCACGCCTGTTGCTGTCACTCAGACTTTTTTCACCTCGCTTTCAGAAAATGTTCCTCCTTTCGGCCCCCACTCTTTTTCTGCTATGCTTACTAATCCTTTTCCATTGCAACAAACTGATACCCAATCAACAACTATCCTTCCCCAGCCAATTAGCCTTTCGACTGAATCTTCGATCCAGCCACTACAGATATCTAACCCTGCTGATAGTCCTCAGGCTAAGCTGTGGAACGTACCACACTTTTCTCCGCAAATGGTCACTCTTCAGAAGAAGCAAATGTGTGCGCCTATGAAAATTACCTATCCTTATGCCCTGCCTTCTGGTGTTCCTTTCATAGGTGGGCTAGTTTCATTACCAGCCGAGTTCATAGCACAGGTAGATTGTGGAAAGGAAGCGCGCGCAAATAGGATGAGGCGGTGCAAGGCAAAGGAAGATAATGCTTCCGCTGAGCCAAGAGTACAAGCTTTGTATGATGAGGCCCGGCAGGAATTAAAATTCGCAACCATGTACCCAAGAATAAACAAGCCATAGGGAGAAATACAACCTGAAGATTATGAGATTTATGTTGTCGGACTTGACATGAAAATAGCCCGGCCATAGGATAAAGTTGAAATCATGGAGGAGACACAACGGGTGGTCACTTCTGACTTCCTCAAAACTGGTCGCCAGTTAAAGAAGAAGGATGAGCAGCTCAGAGCAGCCAAAGAAAGGGTGAGCTTTCTAGAGACAAAGGAAAAATCCTTAGAAGCAGATATCGCCCGAATGACAGAAAGAGCGCTAACAGCAGAGAATGAGAGAAACAGGCTTCAGGGAAAAATTGCGAAGACCTGGGTTCCTGATCCCGGCCTTGTAAAAGAATTGTAGAGTCAAAATCAAGCCGCACAGCAGAGCCTACAGTCAATAATGGAGGAGCTTGAACACTTTCGGCTTGAGTACAGTCAGAGAATGGCAGAGAAGGGTGAGGAGTTGGAGCGCCTACAAGAGCAGCATCAACAGAAAGTATAGGAGAAGGAGGCCAAATTCAAAAGCCTGAAAGCTAAGCTAGAAGAGGAGCTCTGAGAGACAAAGACTTCTCTGGAAGAGCAATCGGCTAACCACTCCTGAGCTGAACAAAATTAGAATAAAGAAATGAGTAGCTATGTGGAGCAGTTAGCATCCGATAAAAAGAAGAAGGCAGAATTAGCCCAGGCCCTCATTTCAAGAGACACGGAGATTTCTTCGCTTAAAGCCTCTTCGTTACCTGCCCCTGCCCTACCTGATGTCATCCTGATGGTCAGACAATTATATGTTTCTCACTGGGAAAAGGTCAAGACCTTCTACCTAACTCTGTAGCCTACTCTCTGATTCATCGACAAGGCATCAAGACTCAATCAGGAAGCTCACGACACAATGGAGCAGTTCCCGCGTTTCATCCTAGAAAAGGTTCCTGAGGCAAGGGACTTGCTAAACAAGCTATACTCTGTCTCGGACGAAATTCTTGCTAGGGCGGGTATTGAAGATCGGGACATTGCTGCTCAAATTGCCAATAAATTCATCCAGTGTCACTCCGCTTTCCAACGCACTAAGGCAGCGGTGACTTTTCTAAGCAAGGCATTTGATGGCATACGAGGGAGTTTCTTTGAGTTAGGTAAGCTGGGTTTGCCATCCCCATTTCTCGAGGATGGCTCCATTGCCACAACTACTTAGATTGTGGAGGTTATTGAACAGAAAGAGAATGACCCGGAAGCATTCAGGGAATTCAACAACCCCCCAACGATAGCTGACATTGAGGTAATCATTCATCCACTCTCCCAGTTACTTTTCCATATCCAAGCAAGCGCTGGCCTACCTGAGGTGTTGCCTCACAAGGAAGCTATTGATCTTCGTGGGGCACAAGAAAATTTGCACAGCATGGCAAAGCCGTCCGAAAGTGAATGGTCGCCTTTGCAGGCTGCACTTTCCAAACTCTAACTCCATTCGCCTTATGGATGAAGGCTCTAGTCTGCAGAACCAGAGAGTTTTTGGGTTTTTTGTTCCTTATCTGAAATGCCCCTGATAATCGCCAAAAATTGTTAAAATAAATATTGAAACAGCTCCCTCCGAGTTCTTTTGAAATATGCGCGCTGACCTGTATGTCGCCGAAGTCTGGTCGACTTTCCTTTGAGTTTTGACCTCCCGCTGTACGCATCCTCTCTTCGCAACTTCGGGTAGAGGCTTCCCTTTCGACTCCAAAGAGGCTGCGCAGGGCCTCCACGTGTCGCGCTTACGGAGGATTTCATTTGTTTTCCCTTGAGGTCTCTTCAGGTTGCGAAGGCCTTCCACTGGGGCAATCACTCCTAAGATGGTTAGAGGGGCCCACACTTTGGTACGTGGCGGCATATCGCAAACTTTTTATGCAGGGATGAAATAAGCAGCTGCAGGCTATGAAATGCTTCCACAGGCCTTCTTTTATTTTGTGGCGGGCCCTACCTTCAGCCAGGTGGCAACCACTCGCAGCCTTTTCAAAGCAGTAGGGAGGTGAACGCCGCGGGCTGCGAAACGCTGCCACGCGTCTTTCGCACCCAGTTCACGCGGCTTTCTCTCCACTTCGGGAGCGACCTTAGCCCCTTTAGCACGTGTCGCTTCTTCGCAATCTCTCGGCAGTGGTAGGAGGAATTCTCATTCGGGCAGCGACAGGCTGCCACGCGCTCATTATGTTTCTCTGAAGCGGTGGGTGACATTGGTCGCCACAGATGCCGCTAGGACCACTGCCATCATTACAAAGGGCACGCCTGCAACCGATCGAGCGGATGTTGTGTTCTAACTGGTTGCTGTTGTAACGGCATTGGGAATATTCTGATTCGGGCATCATTATGGGAGATGGTGTGATCTTTTCTGTTACGGCTCTCCAAGGCGGTGGGATTTTGCTCTCCGGCTATATATACTCTCTCTGAAAGGGAGAATGGGGTCCAAGATTTTTGAAAGAATACTGGTTTTAGCAAGAGACACCAGGCCTCTTTTGCATGTTTATTTACAAGAAACTTTCAGACTGTACCTATTGTTCGGCCTTTCTATTTTTCATATTTTGATTAAACTGTAAACTGTGCTTTTTATTGTCTTAAACATTTCATTTGAGGAGACTTCTATATATTGAATACAAGCTTGCTTATATAAATCATGTCCGAATGACTCTTCTTAGCAGTAGGGGTGTATGCAATACTATTTTATGTTGATAAATGAATTGTTTATGTTACAACTTTAAGTTTCCGATGTTTTGGAACATAACAACAACATTCAGGCCCTTAAATTTATGATTTATCGTGCCCCTCAGCAAATTTTGGCGCATCGCCTTAGAATAGAATTTTCTTCATTATATCCACTTCCTTTTCCCTTTCCAAAAACCCATTATAGAAGAAGTCGGCTTCTTTAAAATCCAGAGGTCACTCAGTTCGGCGCAAAAGGGTCCCCCTTGAACTGTGTTTCCCATAAGGCACTGTTACCTCGTCAAATTTTGCCGTCAACAGAAACAACACAAGATAAAAAGCTACAAATGGAACATTATACCTTGCGTCGAATAGATCCTTTGGTTGGCCCTTCGATCTTTGATGTATATGCTCCTTGGATGGCACAAGATGCAAGCTAAATGATGTTGTGAGGATGAGTGCAAGTGGATGAAAACATGAAAATGACTAAGTATAAGTTAAGAAACAAAATTGCAAGAGTTTGGCTAGCAAAATGATCTCCTCCAAAATGAGAGAAAAGAGGGGGTATTTATAAGAATTTTGAAAATTCCTAGAGGAAATGGATGGCCAAGATTGAGCCACCAAATATCAAGATGTAGGGCTAAGGTGAGTTGAGAAATCACAAGCCCTCACATCTTGACATGTGGCTTGTGATATAGCCCTAAAAGGTGAAGCGGACATGAGGTGGAAGGAGAAGTACATGACATGGAGGGGGTACAAAGTACCTTGGGATTGGACAAGATCTCCTCATAAAGGACGCCCTTGTCCCCATGTGGGAGAGGACATGTGAGGAATTAAAAATTTCTCAAATATTCTCATGGGGAGATGGGAAAGAATAAAGAATAAGTGAAAGACATGTGAAGGAAGGAATTAAAAATTCCTTGGGTGCCTTGGATTAAAAAGGTGAATTAAAAATTCACATGGGGAAGGGGAGATGCCTTGTCAAAAAAGAAAAGAATTAATAGGGTTGATTAAGGACACATGTCATAAAGGACATGGGGAAGAGAAAATAATTTAATATTCCTTGGAAGGATAAAAGGAATTAAAAATTCCTTGAGAGGTTGATTAGGCTAGTTAGTGAAGGATTAGAGGATGGTTAGGTGGCTAAGAGAGATTAGAGGCCAACTTGCAAAAGTTGGAGGATGTGACACCTCCTAATCAAGGATTAGGCATGTGCACATCCTAATGATGAGATTAGAAGAAGGATTAAGATTAGATAAAAATGATGGAGGATGTGACATGAGGAGGAATTAAATAAATGTGATATTTATTTAATTCATTTGATGGAAGGAGAATTAAAGAGATAAGGTATTATTGATTAAATACCTTAGGGATTTGGTAGAATTACAGGTATTAATTAAATAATAGCAGTATTACTTAATTAACGAAAATAAGTTGAAAGAGGATGAATTTGATAAATTAAGTGTCCAAATTTAGACATCTATATTAGCAATTTTTCAAAAAAAAAATTCCAATATTTTGACCTCCTAGAAACCTGTAAATTACTCAAATACATAGGAATTGACCATTACATGACCTTTTCACAAGGTTTTACAATTGAAAATTAAAAATTTGAATTTTTTTCCTTTTGAAGACATTCTGTGAACAAGGTGCCCCTGCACCATACAACCAACCAGCAAAATTTTTCCAAGTCCCTTGGAAACATATTGTATCAACTTTGCTTGTACCTACAAAACAAATTCAAATCTGTCTTAGATTGCTTCTTCTTCTTTACTCTCTGAATCTTGTACTTTCCTTTGTCTTTGCCTTCAACTCTATCTTCACTTTGTCTTTGCCATCTATCTTCATCTCTGTCTATCAGGTTCACAATCATCTTCTCTTTCAAAATGACACAGGATTGTCCTTCCACTTTACTTTTCCAAGAAACCTTCATCTCTTTTCACAATTCATCCTTGAATTTCTTTGACCAACCATCTTTTCATCTTCTCATCTACTCCCATCAGTGGACTAATCTCAAATGACTCTAAACTCAAGTGCTTCTTTAGTTAGGTATCCATCTTCTTTACTTCCTCACCACACAACTCAACAACTCAACAAACATCCATCTTACCCAACACTAGATCCTAGAAGATGCCTCACTCTCTTTTCCTTGCACCTTCTACCCAGCTTAATCTCCATTGGAGGATGGTGACCACATACCTCAACTTGTCTGCCAACACACAACTTCTTATAAACCTTTCTCTCTGTAACTTAGATGGATCAAGCACCTGCAACCAAACTCAACCATAACCACAAATTCAACAAACCAAACCATCAGAATCAACTAGCTCTGATACCAATTGATACAAGAGCATCTATCAACAACAACAATTCATCAGGGGTACTTCTTGATGGGTGCCAAATGTGTTCAAATTTTATATCCTTTTTCCTTTATTTTGTTCCTATTTTAACTTTCTCCCAAGTCCTTGCCATTAATTGTTAGGGAAATAGAGAACATTTGATATGTCTCCAAAAAGGAGGGAATACTTTCGAAATGCTAAAATTATTGAGGTAATAATGTATTTTGGATGGTTTGCTACAGGAACTAAATATGGAAAAGGGAACCAACTCTGTGAACGACAAATCTTGAACAACATGAGATGAGAAATGAGGATTGTGTGTGAAAGAAGTCTACCTACTTTTGTTTTTATTCCTATTTCAAACTAGTTGTTTTAAATTATCTTGGGTTTGTGGCCTGTGGCCAACCCAAAAACTATAATCGTTCAGTTTGTTGGTCATCAGCCATAACAAACTCTATATCTTTTATAGTTTTACTTAGTGGTAACCGATGAACATTTACGCTTATATATATGTGTGTTTTGAGTTAAAATAAATATATAGAATCTCCATAAAACTTTAAGTTGATGATATTACTGTGTCAATTATTGCATGCGTTGATCATGGTTTGAGATAGCTTAAATGTTTTGTTGTGCTCACCCTGTGGACTAGAGGAAGGGCCCCCCTCTCGAGAAGCTTGGTAAGATTTTTTTATGGTTTATTAGTTTAGATCTTGCATATCTCATGCAATTTCATTTATGCTAAATACGTATTTGTTAGGTGTGTTGTGAATCAATTAATTTATGTTCAAGATTAAACATCCTTAACAATACAGCTTGTGTGATTGATGTGGTATTAAAAGATTTACAATGAATTATTTGTGGAGTATAATTGTGATATGAGGAGTAAGGAGTGTGTTTTAGTTGCAGGTTAATCACCATGTCTCTCATTTCAGACTATATTCTATTTCATTTTGTAAAGCTTCCTATCGCATTTTATTCACTTCTGGTCTCTCCAATGTGGTATTCCATCCTCCTGTCACATTTCATCTTCCTGTCGCACTCCAACCTCCCGTTGCAATTAAACCTCCTGTCGCATGCACTCTTTTTATACACCTTTGGCAACCGAATTCTTTCTCTTACTATTGTGATGGTTGTTGTTAATATTTGTATATTATAATATATTGAGTTTGTGTTATTCAAGTTTAATAAAAAATAGATAGATTGGTTAAGGTAGGTAGGAAATAATTTAAGAAAGAATTTCATTTATTTTTGAAGTATGTTTTTTGAATTTCAGATTGAAAAGTTTGTCGTCAATTCTTAGTTTGCATCCATCAACCCTTAGTTTATTGATTGCAGCCCTTCGACATACTGCCACAACACAGTTCAAAATCCTACGTTCCCAGATTAACACTTTAGGATGAACTAAGGAAGCCATTTCTAAGAATTAATTCAGATCCATTAAGAGAAAAATTTGAAACCACAATTTTGTCCAATCATTTTGGCGCCGTTGTTAGGGAATGGTGTTAAAGGCCTGTATTTCTAGTAAACTAAGCTAAGAGCATTGTGCTAAGGAGAATGTCCACGTGACAATCGACCTCTTTTGGGCAAATACCCTTACTTTGCTTTGTCATAAGTCATTTTAGGTGCATGAATCATAGTAGGGATAGTAGAGGGAGTTTTTTTAAAAAGGATAAAGGGAGTCATACACAAAAATCTGAAGAAAAAAAAATCAAAGTCATTATTTGAGGGATGCAGCTCACAACAAGGGAAATTGAAAACTAAATACCTTAGAGTTACCTGAACCCCATCTTGAGAAGTGTGTTATAGATTCTACTACTATTGAGACACCTACAGGTACCCATCCAAGTTCTTCTGAAATATTACAGAAAAAAGTTGAAAAGATCTTTCGAGAAACCTATGGGCCAAAAGCTGGTCCATTCTCAGAAGAAACCCAAGAACCATTTAGAACCTATTTTACCCCTTGGGAATTATACGTCATGGATCCCAACAACAACAATAATAACAATAACAACAACAACAACAATGATAATAGGGCGCTGGACAACAATAATCCAGTTACTTTTGAGTTTCCTATCACATATCCCGAGCGAGATGCCCCTATGAAGAATATTCCTCATTCAACTTTACCTATTTTTTCATGGCCTTTCGATTGAGGATCCTTACATGTTTTTGTTTGAATTTGATGTGTTGTTTCACAACTATGATTATCAAAGTGACACATAGCTATTCCCTACCACATTGAAGGATGCAACCCTGCGATGGTTTATGGACCTTAGAAATATCAGAACATGCGAAGTCATGAAGGATTTGTCCCTGAACAAGTACCAAGAGTATTGCAAAACAAAGGATGTTTGGGACGAAATATTCCACATGACACAAAAGGAAGACGAGTTTGTGGAGGATTATCTTGAACGCTTCATGTTCAGTCTTCAACGATACCACCAACCGAGATTAATGAGGATGCTATTAAAATGTTGTTTCTTAGAGGCATAAGAGATTATGTTATGGAGGAATTAAACTTAATAGGTAAAGGTAATATTTCTAAAATGGAATTTGATGATATCTGTGATATTTGCAGGAACTATTCCATATCTCAACACTTAGGAAGGAACTACCCAAGCAAGTTGTATTTTTCAGAAGCTTTGACAAGTATCACCAATCGTGAGATAGGTAATCTAATTGAGGACGTTAAGACTAATTTGTTAAGTCATATGGGTAGACAGATAGACATTTTTTATACACAAAGAAAGCAAGAGGAGGCTAAAAAAGCCTTGGCTGTCTTTTGCCCCATTTGTCGAAAGAAGCACAGTAGTGAGGAGTGTCCATATAATAGAACAAAGATATCTTCTTTAGAAAAAGCCAATAGGGACACTACTCTAAAACCTATTCTTGTAGGCATGACCGAGATAGAATACATAGATGAACTTGTTTACTTCATTTCCCAAAGAAGACAATGGCAACCAAGAGCAATGCCCTCACTAGATTACCAAGTTTCATCCCAAAATCCTTTTCAACAGAATTCCTTCACAAACCAGTCTAGATGATATGGAAATGGGCAACACCCTCCATACTACCCTCACTGGTCACAACGATACCTGCCTGCTCCACAATCGTGGCAAGCATGGCGAGCACCACCACCACCCTATCCACAATATCAGTTATTTCCACTGTATCCTCCACCTCCAACAATAAACTCGTATCAACAATCCCAACAACTCTTACCACCTGTCCCGATATCTACTCAACCTTCTAGCTCAACCCAACCACCAAAAGCTACACCAATTCCCACACAACCAACACCCAATCCAAATAATAAGGTGACTCAACTAGTTTACAATATTGAAATGACAGGATTCTCGACTTATTCTATCAATGCACTAGAGATTGACGGTGTAAACCTGAGGTTAGGAAAGAGCCTTCAAGAACTGACCATTACTGAGGTTGAAGACCATCTGGTTGAGCCCAAAAAAGAGCAACCAAAGCCTCCATTTCCAGATAGGTTGCAGGAGCCACCAAAGCAATAGGAAAAATTTCAATCTAATTTTGATTTTATGAATGAGCTACGCAATGTTAACATTAAGATTCCTTTGTTGCAGGCTATTTGAGATATTCCTATGTACACTAAGGTGGTTAAAGAACTTTTTGGGAGGAAGCAACAGAAGAAGCAAGACCCCAAGACAGTCCAAGTCATTGGAAAATTTGCAGACTTGATGCTGGGAAAGATTTCAGTCCCTAAGTATGCGGATCCTGGTAGTCCAATGATTAAGGTACGTATTGGTGACATAACTATTCTGAATACACTTGTGGATCTAGGAGCAGCTATAAATGTAATGACTAACGAGACTAAGGAGAGGTTGGCCCTTCAAGGACTAATACCTACTCCAACAATCTTGCAAATGGTTGATTGTTCCCTTGTAAAACCATAAGGTATGATCGAAGACATCATTATTTCTATTGAGTCTTGGGAGTATCCAACAGATTTTATGATTTTGCAACCAAAGATTAAGCTGGGGGGGTATCCCCTGATTTTAGGAAGACCTTGGTTAGCTGCTGCTAATGCCTTCATTGATTGCAGGTCCGAAAATATGGTGATCTCAAACAGGGAGCAAAAAAATTAGTTGACATTGTACCCTCCAACGCAACCATTATTGGAAATAGAGGATCCTTTGTGGATCAATAGTGATGTAGAGGAGCCTCTACCTATTTTAACAATAGATCAAATTAGGGGATTTGAAGATGTTTAAGAAGACACTATTATTAATCATTTATTGCAAAATTGTTATTTAATTGATAGTGATCTTGAGCTAATGATTTTTCCTATGGATATGGGTGATAACTGCCCATTTGGAAATTTTCCATTAGTAGGTAGTTCACAGTCTATTCAACACTTTATCACTTTGCCCCAATTATTACCACATGATTGTATATACCATCCATTTTTTATGTTTAAAGATATTGATCCATCTTCATCTAATTTGCAACTACTTGCCATAGATACCCCTGTACAATCCCAAGCTACTAAAGTCTTACCTGGTAAAACACTTAACATCAATCCCAAATTAGATGCTTTCTAGTTGAAAGAACTCATTGAGATGTTGTTAGCCCATAAAGAGGCCTTTGCTTGGGATTATCAAGATATGAGAGGTATTCACCCCGATACTTGTACACACCACATCTATATAGAGGAAGGGAGTAGACCTGTGCGAAACCCCAGAGAAGGTTGAACCCAGCCTTACGAGAAATAGTTAAGGAATAACTTCAAAAGTTGCTCAATGCAGGATTTATTTACCCCATATTAGATAGCGAATGGGTGTCCCCACTCATGGTAGTACCTAAAAAGAATGGAAAATGGTGAATATGTGTCAATTATAGGGCCCTTAACAAGGCCACTAAGTAAGATCATTTCCCACTTCCTTTCATTGACCAAGTCCTAGACACCTTAGCTGGGAAAAAGTTCTTCTCCTTTCTTGATGGGTTTAGTGGGTACAACCAAATCCACATTGCCCTTGAGGACCAAGACAAAACTACTTTTACCTACCCTTGGGGAATATTTTCCTACAATGTCTTACCTTTCGGATTGTGCAATGCACCCACTACTTTCCAATGAGTTGTTTTAAGCATTTTTGTTTATTTAATCCATGATTGCGTAGAAGTGTATATGGATGACTTTACTATTTATGGTAACACATATGAGGAAGCTAAGGAAAATATTGAAAAGGTACTTAAGCAATGTATCAATACTAATCTTTCCTTGAGTCATGAAAAGTGACACATCCTAATGGCTCAAGGTATTCTGTTGGGTCATTCTATTTTTGAAAAATGTATTGAAGTAGATCCAAAAAAGATCAAGATTATTCAAGACAAGTGTCTGTGCCTACTTGTGCAAAGGATGTATGTAGTTTCCTAGGACATGTTGGTTATTATCATGGATTTATTCAAAATTTCAGCAAGATTGCCTCACCCTTGTTTGTGTTGCTAGGAAAGGATGCAAATTTTTCATGGACAATAGAATGTCAGCAAGATTTCAAGGAAATTAAAGGTAAGCTCATCACAACACCCATTCTACGAGGACCAAATTGGGAACTATCGTTTCATATGCATACCAATGCATCAGATACTTCTATGGGAGTCATCCTTGGAAAAAAAGGAAGACTCCCTCTTCTATGCTATTTATTACATCACTAAGAATTTTACTGGTGCAGAGGTAAATTATATTGTTATTGAAAAAGAGTTTTTGGATGTCGTTTATGTAATAAATAAATTTCGCTACTATATCACTGGATATAAAATTATTGTACATACTAATCATTCAACTATTAGATTTTTGATGAAAAAACCTATTGTTATCAGAGGAGTGATTCAATGGTCACTTCTTTTGGAGGAGTTCGATATTATTATCCTTGACAAACCAGGGCGAGAGAATGTGGTGATCGATTTTCTCTCCAAACTGCAGTGTGAAGATGAACCAACCCCAATTGATGACACCTTTCCAGACGAACATATTTTTGCTATATCAACAAAGAGTCTGTGGTACGCTGACATGGCAAACTACTTGCTTACTTGCAGGTTCCCACCTTATTTCTCTCCAAGGGAACGTTGAAAGCTGGTAGGACTCAGTGGTGATTACACATGGATTAATGGGATGCTCTTCCGTTGAGGCCTTGATAATATCATGCACTGGTGTGTTCCTGAAGAAGATGTCTTCGACATTCTACGCGCATGCCATATAGAATTGTGCGGAGGAAATTTTGCTACCCATAGGACTGCCTAGAAGATTCTCACCGCTAGTTATTATTGGCCCACACTCCACAAGGACAGTAAGCATTATTTTCAACATTGTGAAAAATTCCAACGTATGGGGTGGCCTACCCACTTTGATGAAATGCCCTTACATCCTCAATTATCAATAGAACTATTTGAAAAGTGGGGGTTAGATTTTGTAGGGCCCATTCATCCTCCCTCTTAGAATAAAGAATATATCTTGGTTTGTATAGATTATGTCACTAAATTGGTAGAGGTAGTAGCCTTAAAGCATGTTAGAGATACTAAGGTTGCTAACTTCTTGTATTTTGATATTTTTACTAGGTATGGTGTGCCTCGCGAAATTGTCACAAACCAAGGAGCACAGTTCAGCTTTGACTTGATTGCATCATTGGTATGACAATACGAAATTAAGCATTGAAGGTCTTCCCCATACCATCCACAAGCCAATGGACAGATGGAAGTAACCAATCGAGAACTGGAGAATATTCTTACAAAGAAAATAGTGTTGCACAAGAAAGACTGGGCAGAAAGACTACCTAAAGTAGTTTGGGCCTATTGCACAACCTGGAAGACTACCACAGGGATGATGCCATATGAGCTCATTTATGGCAAGAAGGCTATCTTTCCAATTGAATTCAAAGTGAAGACTCTGCACACTTCCCTTGAGCTTGGAATGAACCTCAGTGAAGTGTAGAAGGAGAGACTTTATCAACTCCACTCGCTCGATGAAATGCATCAAGAGGCTCTTTTTTATACAGAAATGGTATAGAGGCAGAGAACACAGTGGCATGACTGTTTCATTCGGTCACAAACATTCCAACCAAGGGATTGGGCATTATTCTATGACTCACAATTCTAGGACTTCAAAGGGAAATTCCACACTCGTTGGCTTGGTCCCTATGAAATTCAAATTGTATATGATAATGGTGTTGTTCGACTATGTATTGTGGATGTTGAACACATAGCTCTTCTTGTTAATGGACATTGCCTGAAACTCTACAAACGACCTCTTTCAAAGGAGACCTTCTTTTGTGACATGGTGAAGGAATTTATTGTTGTTCCTTTTGGCCTCATGAGAGATTGAGTGTTGAAAAAAAAAAGGAGATAAAAGATCCAACAACGAAAACCTTAGGGCGTTGTTGGCTAGTTAGCGTTTGAAAACCAGTTTCCAGTGAATGCTAACTGCTGAAATAACTTAGAGGTGAAAATCAGGTTGTCGACGCCTCTAGGAGGCGATAGACTGAAAACTGAGTTACTGACGGTCTATTGTCGATATATATAAACAAAAAAAAAATGGTGCACCTCCCACAATCTAGCAGCGATATATCCTCTCACTACCTATTCTATGGTGCGACAAGAGTTTCTTAATGTTCCTGGCACCTTCTGGGGCAGTTGGAACTTCTTTTTTTCCCTGTCGTTGCCTCTGCTCATGAACCCCTTTGTGCCGCTACGGTTTGGTGGTAGAATATTTTCTTCCTGCTACTTTCTTGGCTCTTGTCGCTAGACCTCTGTGTGCTTCCATGGGATGGTTTAGTTGTGTGGGTCTTGCAGTCTTGTCATCATTTGTCTTTTCCTTCATGTATCGCTCTGCCTCTCCTCTTCTATACTACGGCGTTATCATTCTTTATGGTGCAACTCTTTTTGTGACATCATTTCCAGCTCGGGTTGCACGTTGTCATTCCTCCAGCCGTCATGTCGCCTCACAGTTATCGATATCAGGGAGTATTCTCTCTCTTTTAAAAAAATTATTTAATGTTTTTTTTAATTTTTCCTAATAATTATTTGGCATGACTAGGATGGTTCACCATTAAGCTGGGGGGTATGGGTTAACTATTCATTATTACCTAAGTTGGCTGAACTTTACCCGATTGTATTTTTGCATCACTTACCACCTCACATGGTTATTATAACCCTTTACCTATCATTACCCGTAGCCTACCATTGATAATTTTTGATTAACTATCTCCCACTATTCTGCTTGCCATTGCAACTAGTGTCAAAGCTCTTGCCGCATTCTCAACACCATGGGAGGCGATCATACCAGGCATGAACCCTTGTCTATGAAAAAGCTTCTTGCCAGTGAAGAAGCGTATAATATTTTTCAATAGGTTGGTTGGATGACATAATTTGAGAGATTATGTGGTTTTGATGAGAACATTACCATGGAATTCGCAGCAGGGTTTCATAAAAAGAGTGTTACCTTAAGGGGTTTTTAGTTTCTAGTCATAATCCAGATGGTTGCTTCGATCACTGTCCTTCCTCAGACATGAGATTTGTTCTTTCCCAACTCTAGCACGAGGGTTATGGATCTTAAGCTCTACCATAAGTAGTTTCTGCAAAGAGGAGAGTCTGCCGAATATGTACAAGGCTAAGGTCACAAACAAAAATCTTTTCCATCTCCATGGGGTGAGGTAGCTAAATTTTTAATGCAGTATATTACGTGTGAAGGTAGATATGAGTATATTCATGCCCATCATATCTGTCTCATGTTGCATTTACGAAATGCCCAAATTGTTAATCTTCCATATTACTTGCATTGTTCATTAAAGCGTTCTTGTAAACAGTTTCGTAAAGGTCGTGTGAATTCCCTTGTTCATCATGGGTTAATTAAGCTAATAGTTATGCATGCCCTTTGTTTTGTACAACCTCCACTAGAATGGGATGCTTTTGTGAGTCATGAACACACTAGAATCCCTACTGAACAAATTGCAAAAGAAACCCTAGTCGAGGAGTCCTCAAAAAGAAAAAAACTAAAAACACTAGTTGCCGAAGCAACCCTTATTAGAGAATCTTCCAAAAAGAAGAAATTAAAAGAAACACCTATCGGCCAAACCCCCAAGAATGTAACAACACAACCTAACATGCAATGAGTACCAGATATATTGTTTTACCTACCAATGAATAATATTGCACAATTGCATAAATGATAAAGTCTAAACAAAACTTTTGTGGTTGCATCCATAAGAATGAAAAATTGTAATCATAATAAGGTAACATCTACTACTAGATTTGCATAAGATCATACTACCACATTCATAGTATCAAGACATTATATCCGAAAGTTTTAAAACTGTGATAAGAATCATATACCTCTAACCAATAACAAAAAAAAAGGGTTAGATTCCAAATTTGGAATAAGGCAAGTAAGACAAACCTCATTTGTCATTCTCCTTAATCTTTTGAAAACAGTTTGATAACATAAGCAATCAAATTACCTATAGCAGCCATGTCCTTTCAAACAAATCAAAGATATCTTATTGAAGATGAAAACACAAGTATCCGAGTGAGAGTCATTTACTCATCTAAATAAATATGACACAAAATAAATATCATAACATCATTTGCATTATTGAATCTATACCATTTGTTGCATTATCTTGAAGTGGAAGGGAGAGAGAGAGAGAGAGAGCATCACCGGGATGATTTCTGCCATGCCACAAAGCCATAAGCTTCCCCGTGCTACCCTACGAAGGGAGCCCAATCCATCACGAAGAGTCTAGAAATCCGTGGCCATCAAGTGTGAAATATGTACAGCTATGGAGTAACTAACATATGTAACCTATTAATGCCCCAAGATAAAATATCGAGGCATATGTCCTTTACTTCTTGAGGTGACTCATTTTAATTCAAACAACGCTCTCTTATTTGAATAAAAATCTTTGGCCAAATGTAACAACTACCCAATAAAACACAAAGAAGTATGGGACTCAATGAATAGCATGAAGGGGGCCTCTTCTAAGTTACAAACATTGAGGGAATCTGATTGTCCATTAATTAGATGTTATTTGGAACCCTCAATACTTTGCTATCCTTCTTCCCTAGGAACCCAAATGGAGTTGTTTGGAGCTCATAACTTGAGATTGCAGTTAAGGTTCTTGACCAAATCATAAATCAGAGGTTTCTCCAACAAGGGACTCAGATTGTTTATTAGTTTTTCTTTAATATTTGCTACAATTCCACAATGGGAATTAATGAAATGAATTCATATTTAGGTACTTATTTGTTTCACAGAATCCACGAGTATGGAAATTCATCATTACTTAAGATATAGTATTGGACTTGCTCCACAAAACTATAGTTATTGATAGAGTCACATAATGACTATAAAAGTCTTCAAATAGGATTTAGAAAACCTTTTATACGTTGGCTGCTATAGAGGCCACATTTTGATTGTTGAGGAATGCACAAGTTTTAGGACAAAGTGCTAGTAATGCACCCCCTATTTTTATGGCTAAAGCAAAATAGAATCTTATCCAGTAGAACCCTTAGGGTGGAGTTACTAACATACGATGCAGTACTTTAATCTCAGCCTTATCTACATAATTTAGCATTAGCAAGGGTAGTAAGCAGTAAGCAAATTTTATTTACCCATAGCATAATCTGACTGGTCATAAGCTTAATTTGCAACATGGAATCACTAAACATGTAATCAAATAATATGAGGTTGATGAAGCACCTTCTCATGGCTGTTGTATAGTACTACAATAGTCATAAGGAAGTACTTTCATCATTATTTGCATCAAATAAACATCTGATTACCAGTAAATTGTGCCCAATCAACAGTTTCCTTTATCACATAATAGTTTCCCATTATACTTGGTTTGGGGTTTAACCCAATTTTTCCTAATAAGAGGGAAGTCACATTCCTTCGGCAATCTGAATTTTACTTCTTTTCCATACCTAAATTTTTGAGCAGCTATAAATTTTCCTAATAATTAAGAGTAATTACCCACTAATAGGATTTAGACCTTAAGGCATGAGCAATCTGAAAATCATAGTCATCCAATATGTATGAAATTGCAGAAAATTAGGAAAAGCAATGCTCAAAATGAAGGTGTAGAAGATTCAAGCCAATTCTCCACTTTCATTAATTCTTATATATGTTGACCTTGCTTTCACAAGAGTTAATGCTTGGTCAGAAGGATCTAACACAATTTCATACCTGTGAGATAAGATTGTTGGGATCTTTACCTCTCCTTCCTGTATGCAGCCCCTCTTCCTTCTCCCCTCTTCTTTTCCTTCCCCCCTTAATGGTCTTCTTCTTCCTTATTTTATTACCACATACACCTCCTTCCTTTGCTACGTGGGAAATGGGGACCTTTTTTCTTAAGAGCTAGGTGTTACTTGTTTGTTTTAAAACTTCTTTATCCTTATTGACAGTTGTCTGCAACTTTATGTGTTGTCTTCTCCTTTTTGTTTTCTTTTGCTTTAGGGAAGACAAGTATGAGGCTACGTACATTTAAAGGCATGCCTTATATTGTTTTTTTTTTCTAACACAATTTCCTCCTAGCTTGTGGGTCCCACTTCAAGTTGATTATTTTTGTTTGGTTTTTTTTATGTTTTCTTTTGTAAAAGGGCATGGGTCCCACCATAACCTTTTTATCATACCTTTCAACTAAAAAGGGGATGAATATTTTGAATTATTATATTTTATTTTGATTATATATATTTTCCTTCTTTCTCTTTTTTTTTATATATTTATATATTTTCTATTTACTTGCTCACATAAGTATAAATATAAAATTATTAATGGTTAATAACTTTAACTTCTTATTGAGTTAATAATTAAATAATTAAGATAGTTCAATGTACCCTTCCTAATGCAGTATGCAACCTGGGAAAAAAAAATTGTGCTCGTGTGTGCTACTCTCACGCATAGTGCCCTCAGATGGCTAGACTCCCCTTCCCAATGATACTCTCTCTCTTTTCAGTGAGAGCGTTTAACTGCCCTATGACACTCCAAAATCACGAAAAACATTAGTCCATTAAAATAATTAGTTTTAACAACTAATCAAAGAAACTATTTTTATATCCAGATAAACTACAAACAAGTCTACAATATAGAATTTTAGGGTTGGTCGTTATGACAATTAGGTTTCACATTCAGTTGAACATTCATATCAATATGAAAATACAAATTTTAGGGCCAGTTTCATATTCAGCTAAATAGCTATTCAAAATTAGGGTTAGGTCATAATTAGGGTTCTGACAAAGAAGCAAAAGCTTATCCCTAGCCCTAAGACTGCCTCAACTTCACATGTCATAGAAACACCAATTGCCATTAGGTGAAGCACAATAAGAAATTCTAGTAGGTTGGATAAGTTAGTAGAAGTAGCTCATTCCCTGACTGATGTGGAATTTATAGGCACATAATCCTCTGGTAAAAGAGTTGGCAAAGAAGCTAGGGAGCTTAGACGTCAGAATCGACATAAAAAGGCACAACAAGTTGTGAAACCCCAAACATAAACTCTTCCTTCTAAAGAGACAGAGGACCCTGCATTGACAAAAGAATCTCTTGATGATAAGTCCCCTAGTTCGAAACCACAAAGTGTTGACCAAACAATTGAAGGTGAGGAGAACTCTGAGGATATATGGAGGAATGAAGCCC
>VDFB02335631.1:0-10956 GCA_007258455.2 Sequoia sempervirens
GATAAGGATGTTGGAATTTGGAATTTGCACACACCACTAAAAAATCATAACATTTGCATTGAAATCTTTGCAACTTGGTGGATATCATTTTCATGTGAAATGTATTAATGGTTAAATAGGTGAGCTTGTGGAAAATGAAATTGTTAGATCATTTTTCTACCTTGTTTATTTGATAATACTGCATTTTGAAAGAAAAAAAACACTAGTGTGTGGGATATACTCATTTGTATACATATAAATATATATTTAACTTCTCATTAAGAGAATGATTTAAATGAAGAAGTGTTATTTAAGAAAATTATTAACTTAGTAGTTAATACTTATTTTATATTCAAATTTTAAAGAAAATGGATTTGAATGGGTTGAAGGCCACCCATAACCCCTTAAAAAAAGGAGAGAATCTCATTGCAAGAAGTAGGGGGTGGTTTACATAATGGAGCCTTCCAATTTTAGGGAAAAAATGAAGTTTTCAAAGAGGGAAAAATCATGCAAAAGAAAAGGGGAGATAACAAGAGGAAAGAACAAGGAGAATTTTGGTCCAAAAAGCAGGGAAAAGAGGTTGACTAAGTAGGGGAATGAAGGAAAAATTTGTTTCAAAGAATCTCATAGATTTCTACACTCTCTGTCTTAGTCGATTGTGTGCAGCAAACAAAGGTAAGATTGACTTCTAATAGGTGTTTCCATTATATATCATTTCTCTGATTTTCTATTAATAATCTTGTTTTTAAAGAAAAAAAACCATTTCATTTTATTATCTTTGCATATGGGTCGCTGTAAATGCATGATGTTGGGCTTGCCATTTTGGCATTGACCCCCCTTTTGTTGACAAAAAACCCATGTCTCTGTCCAACCTTTGGACATTGTCTTCATGGCTCACCATATTCAGATCGTTCTGCTTTATCTATGCAAATATATCAGGACCATAATGATCCCTACATGTGAAATCATGAGTGAAGGGTTGTTTGACTAAACCCCCTCATTTCTAAAATGAAGCCTTTAAAGGTGGAGAAATGCTAACATCATCGATCTTGTAACTCTATTTTGGATGAAGTCTAAACCATCAGATCGACCCTTATTTATATAAATAATCCTTATTTTGGTTTATCAAACCAGAGAACAATTCCATCATTCTAATTTATGTATGTACTTTCTTCACTTTAAACATGTTTTAGTTTCAAACGATTCACATTGCTTTATTTATTAAGTTTTGATTTTAAAAGTAAATCGTTATTTACTATCTTTAAACAAAGCCTTAATAGGCCAAATGATGTGTTTCAATCATTCCATTGTTAATGTTTCTAAACGAAATAGAATTGTGTATATATACACATACATATGTATGTATATATATATATAGTCATTCATATTTATGAATATGTTTTAAATAGTGTCAAGAATTTCATATTCATTGTTCTCATATTGTGATTATAATGGTGCCTCTATTAACTAAACAATAGTTTCCATATCATTCTAATAGATGATGAATGTTTGGTACATAAGGTTGAATGATAGCTTGGATATCGTTATGAACAATAGATTGCATATCATTCTGAACGATAGCATGCATATCGTTATGAATTATAGCATGCATATCATTATGAATGATAGCATGCATATCGTTATGAACGATAGCATGCATATCATTCCAAATTTGATAGTAACTATTTTAAGGGATGATTAAAATAGAACAATATTTATCATATCATTCTAAACAATATTATATAATTAAAATGATGTTTTAAATTGAATGATAGGAATCATATTGTTCTTAGATAATAATTTTTTAAAAGGAATGAATATGATTGAGATATTTGTTTCATTCTAAATAAGTTACCTTTACCTAGACTCTATTTTTTTGAAAATAGAACAATGCACATATCATTCTTAGGTGCAGAACAATACTTGTATCATTGTTAATTTTCCTTGAAATGTACGATTTTGACTCTTAACTAACTCAAATAACCATTTGATGCTTCTTTCATTGAAACGAAGAATGACTTGGTTGTAAGTTTTCAGAACATTCTTATTAAAGAATTCAACAAAACGAATCAATAGTAACCTTGTAATATATATAAACAATGAATGATCATTCATTGAAAGAAAGATTGAATTTAAAATGAATAGACGTTGTCTTATCTGGTGTTGATTTCTATTTATTTAAAAGAAATGATCAAGTGACATTTTAGATGATATTTGAACTCAGAATATTAAGTCTAGAGACTACTCTATAAATTATAATCTACAAGTTCTCATATGAATTTAGTCATTATTATAGATCAAAATATACATGAATGAGTTTCTTATGGAAGCTAATGTATTTTTCTAATCAATAATAACTACTTGTAATATGGATCTTTCTTTTCCAAAAGAACATATACACATACACATGGTTTTTTTAATAGAAGGCCATATATGTGTACATGCATAAATCTTCCATTTATGCATATACACATACATGTAATATACCTTCTTTAAAATTGATTTATTTTTCTTATTTGAAAATAATAGATTTCATTCCAAGTAGGAAGGAATAAAGGAAATATTGGTAATCTATATGTTGATGCATGTAGTGTAATATTATTATCTTAATTGATGAAATGGATAATGTATTTTCATTAAATTTTTGATTGCATTATTATCAAATCTAGTCTAGTTCCTTACATACATTTGTTGAACTGAAATAACCAAGATGAGACATATGTAGACTATGTTCTAGATTATTTTATTTTTTATCATGAAAAGATTGGCTAGAAAAAACTACAAGAAACTAGGTTGAATTTTTGAAAACCTTGTAATTTAGATGAGATGTATGTTATCTTATGCATGTGGGAGGTTACATTCTGGGGTGGGTGCTGAAAATGGGTTAACAAAGAGTATAGGCTTTGCTTTTCCAAAATCTCTTTTGTAGTTGTATACAACATGTGCTTGGCTAAGCGTTTGTAGTCCATTATGTTGAATGGTCTATTTTTTTATGATGTAACTCTCTACCATTTTCTAACATTGATATTGCATGTTCTAAATGTAGATAGAAATGCATGTCATTGTTAGGCATGCACCAAATTCCACCTTGCATATCGTATTCTCTTGCTAAATAATCCATGCAAGGTTGGGTATTCTTCAAGTTAGGAAGAATTTTGTGGAAGTGTAGCTTCGTGGTTGGGTGAAAAAGTGCCTAAACCATGTTCTCATCCACTAGATGTGGTGAGCATTGAAGAGGAATCACATGGAATTCCATTTTAATTATTTTACTTTGTACTACATGATGTAAACTTGAGTTGACTAAGTGGTGATGTTGGCCTAATTCAAACTATGTAACTTGTAAATTTGACATTTGGAAATGAATATAAATTTTTTTTTGGACATATTGTGCTATTATAGAAAATAGTTGATTGATTATGTCTTTAATTTATTATTCATAATGTCATAATTGATTTAATTTGGTGTTATTTAAGTATGACACATTACATTTGGTATCAGAGCTTAGGGTTTAACTTTAGGAATATGAGTCCACAATCATTGATATTAGGGTTAGTCAACCCTTAATTTGATTTTAAGCTTAATGAGCATGAATTAAATGCAAGTATGGGAAGCACTAGTATAGAAACAACAATAAACTACTGAAAAAACTACTAAAAACTACTTATAAATGACTAAACTTAGTCACGTGACCATTAGTAGTTTATTGCCAGTCATGTATAATGCGACTAGATTGATGACTAAACCATTTTTAGTCATTTATTGGTTGTTTTGATTGATTGATTTGGTAGTATATTTAGTCATTAGTTGTTGTAATCTGGTCACTTATTTAGTCATTTTTTTCACTAATATATTTAGTTGTTGATTTAGTCATTGATTGTTGTAATCTAGTCACTTATTTACTCATTTTTTATTCACTAATATATTTAAGTGGTCACTTATTTAGTTGTTCATTTAGTCATTGATTGATGTAATTTAGTCACTTATTTAGTCATTTTTATTCACTAATATATTTAGTCATTGATTGTTGTTAACAGGTCACTTATTTAGTCATCTTTATTCACTGATTTCACTGGTCATATATCTAGTCATATTTATTCACTACTCACTAATTTCTATCAATTGGTAGTATATTTAGTCAATTTAATTATTAATTTCTTTCAATTAGTAGTATATTTAGGCATTTTAATTAACTGATATTTGAGGATTTAAGCATAAAACATAGAAATACACATCAATCATCAATTACACACAATAAGACAGCCATTAAGAAGGAAAAATTGGTGAACTTTATTAATAAAATAAAGGTGTTCTAGTTATAGCTTAGAAATAGAGTATTACAATTGTTATTTTCAATCACAAGACTAAAATTTTGAGTTACAATATTGCACAAAAATGACTGCATGAAAGAAACTTCTCCAAAAAAAAATTGCAATGATGGAAATGCATGCTTGAAGCCCTTCAATGAGAGCATATGCCCCTTTCATCTCTTAAAACTTCTACGACATGGGAAAGCTTCCTAGAGCAAGTTGTAACGTGTAGAATCCAAGGACAGTGTTGATCGTATCCCATATATGAAGCTCTATCCTTCAATGCAGCCAACAATAATATAGCTAGAATCTTTCCTCCTTTATATGCAATGTGCCATATGATATGAGCAGTGGGGTGCTACCTTTTTTTCCATGAATGAAGCTCTACCTCAATACAACCAACAAAATTACTATTAGTCTCAATTTAGAAAGAATAAAAGTGAATTGTATATTGCAAGTTTACAAAATTAAGTCTAAACATAGCAGAAAGATAAATCAATTGAAAAACTATAGCCTTGTTAACAAATGCCTTAAACAGAGTGTTCAACATAGGCCTGAAATATGCATATTGAACCATTGATTTTAGAACCTTGTTCAAAATTTAAGAAAGTTGATACACTCAGATTATAGAATGAAGTTGACATATTATAGAATGAAGGCTATCAACACTAACTAGATTGGAACAACATTATCAATAAAAATTTCCAGGAAACCAAGCCCAAGAACGCCATCAAACTCGAGCAACAAAAATGTCAACCCTGGTTCAT
This sequence comes from Sequoia sempervirens, assembly GCA_007258455.2. Taxonomy (NCBI): domain Eukaryota; kingdom Viridiplantae; phylum Streptophyta; class Pinopsida; order Cupressales; family Cupressaceae; genus Sequoia; species Sequoia sempervirens. Next base: position 5,054 of record VDFB02335631.1, read on the forward strand.
GTGTTGTCTCAGTAAAGACCTGCACCATGAAAGAATCCATTTATACATAAATTCAAAATTAATTTGATGAGAAAATATCTTTGATATCCAACTGGGAAGCCTTAACATCCAAAAATTACTAACCTAATGTTTCACAACAAGCTTCCCAACTATGACATCATCTTTACTTAAGAAACTGGATATTGATCCATTGCCATATTGGATCTCACAAGATTCTCCTTCACAAACAATAGATGATATATATCAATTGTTTAGCAACTTCCTTAATATCCCCATGTAAGTAGACTAAACTAAGTGAGGTTGAGGTTTTGAAGTAGAGTACCATCTTCTTGGTATGTACTCAACTTTGATCATGACTTGTATCTTGAATGAAAATAGAAAGCTAGTTGCACTGTAAAATCATTGCTAATCATTGTTAGAAAAATAATCACAAAATCCTCTTTAATTAAAATAATCCTTCTAGATATTTCAAGACAAGATATTTCAGTTAATTTCTAAGAGAGCTAATTTCACTATCCAAACATCCATCAATCTATTTACTATATATAATTTTCTAGAATCATAATTTGAATGTAATGAAACTAACCATAATTACAAAAGATTTGACACAAAAATGTAGTACAAAATGGATTGTTTGAAAGAAAATGTGTTTTGATAAACCGGATATACCCTTGATATATTAATTTAAATAACAAGGAAAGATCAAACTAGAGACAACAAGATAACATTCATTAATTCACTTCAACAAACAATTGAAACTAGAATTTGGCCACCAATTATAACTTCATTCTATTGATCTTCAAAAATATTTTATAATACGTTTCAAAATTTTGTCTTGACTGACATGTCAAAAAGAGTCTTTTCAGTTACCCACTTTTAACATAAATCAAAAATTCTTAATTATTGTTGTTTACATATGATTACATAAAAGAAATGAAAGATGAGAAGTGAAGAGAAATGATCAGATGTTAAATTCCAGAGCACTCACAAGATACGAAAGTTCGTTACTCATTGAGAGGTACCCATGATCATTCAAATCTAGCAAGGTCCTCTCTCCATGATAGTATCTACAAGGATTGGTACTTCACTACAAGGCCTATTCTTCTGGGGGAGCTAGATATGTCTACTCCCATTGGTACACCGTGTAATCATGAGGCCATTTTTACTCCTAGATATCTTGTGTGTTGGCCAAGTGACTCTTCCATCTACTATCTAATAATCCTTTTCTATTTGTGATGAATTTTTAGTATCCAACATCTAGTGCAATTATTCCATCCAAGGTTAAATTGAGGTGATGAATATTTACATCACCATCCTTCTATAAATTAGTGAGGCAGTTGGGAACCATTTTTCTAAACTCACCTATCCAATCCTTGGAGCCTTTCAATTGATCATCATCCCTTAGTATCTTAGGCACAAAACCACTGCTTAGTGTGTGAAATGAATCCATTCTTTCCTTGATCTTTGTCTTTTGCAGATATGTATTGAAATTCATCTATGACCATTCAGACCATTTTCTCAATTGGCTTTAAAGTTGTAGGGGCCTCAACACTCCTTTGTAAAATTTTGTACAGTCATTAAGGTGTGATGTACAGGTTTCCATTTATTGAATAAGGGGTCCAATATAGGTACATGAGCCTTTATCTGATCAACTACTTGTGACAAGGAGACATAATATTCATACATATTTTCCAATTTTTCCACAATTAGTTTAACTCTATGCTCCAAGATTTGGTCCAATACCCTAAGGGTTTCTCTCTTTACTATTTCATTTTTTTCTTCATTAGTCTTTTTCAACTTCTCAATTTCTTGTTTTAGCACATTTACATGTTCAACAATCATTGCACATGTATCAGTCTAGATGGCAAGGGGTTGGTATACTATTAATTTTTTTCTTTGGGAAGAACCTGTTCCCTTCAACTTCTCTTTCAATTTCACATTTTATATAACCTATTCACTTCATCATTCATATCAGTCTGTGATTTCTCATATTCTTCCAATCTAAGCTCCATAGCTTTAACCACATCCCTAGTAAACATTGTTGAGTGCATTGTCATAGTAGTTGCCTCTAATGCTGATGTGTCTTGAAGTGTCTTTACCATGGAAATCCCTCTTATTTATTTTACAACATCAAGCAATCTTGGTTTTTCTATTCTTTTTTGCTTTATCCAAAAGGCTAGGGTTTCAAGTCTTGGATTGTAACTTGTGCCACTCATTCCCTTATCTGAATTGAATTCAGAAACCAACATGGGATCTTCTTGGATTCTTACTTGATCTAGTAAGAATATATTTTTTAACTCCATCCCAAGAATAATTAGTATATTGCTTTCTAAGTCTAATTTTCTTGCTTCTTGGGGCCTAATAGTAATTTCGTTAATCTGAGTTCTTCAAGAGTCTAGGCAACAATCTAGTCATTTTGTGACTCCTAAGTTCCCATCTTATTAATTTGGAGTCTCTCCTCAAATTCTTTCATTTTCATCTTAAACCAAAAACTTGAGAGTTTGAATAAATTCATCATCTTCAATAAATCTAAGGATAGTAATCACCCTTTCATCATCATGCACTTCTTGATTATTATGCCTATGTACATCCACTCTTTCTTCTGGTTTGTGAGTATCAATTGCAAGCTTAGGCAGTGGCTGATCAACTTCATCATCATTAAAATTCAAAAGTACATCAGCTACCTCTTCAGTATCCCCTACTCCTTCACTTATTTCATACACTACTAAGGGGGTCACTCCATGTGTCTTCTACCTTTTAGGACCTGGTTTCTCAAGGGATGCTTCTGATTGTATTGTGGTGGTGTTTGGTAGGGGATTTGTGATTACAATACCACTTGGTTTGATGGGAAACTTGGAGGGTTTTGAAGATTGACCCTTAGGTTTCTTTTCTGGTTCAACAAATAATCTTTCGAAGTTGTCAATTATTACATTCATCCTTTTGATAGGATCCTTTTCTTCAACATAGAATCCTTGGAATCTAATGTCCCTTTTCTTCTTCTCCTCTTCAATCCTCTTTATGATTTCCCACTTTCTCCTCCTCTGAAAAGCTTCATCAGGTGTAAAGCAATTTCTTATTACACAATCTTCGTAATCCATTACATGGGTAATCCTAGCTTTAGTGAGAAGTGTTTTCTTTATAAAATTAATATGCCCTTCAAGATCAAAGACCCTTTCTCCTCATGACTTCAATAAATACCCCATCTTCAAATAGTTTTGCAGTTCTTCAAGAGTGTCAAACCCTACAGATAGCTCCTCACATTCAGTTAGGTAGGGGAAGAATGTCCCCTTTTTCTATCTTTTCATAACATCTTGCTCCATCCATAAAATTTTCCACATAAATTCTTAAATGCTATTCAAATAGAAACAAATTCAGGTAAAAAATGTGGGCTTGAGGACACCCATAGACCCTTATTACTATTTGGTCTGCTAAGAAGAACTAGTCACTGAAATTGTGAGTGTGTCCCTGCTCTAGCTTCAATGCTAAAGATCTTAATACTTGCATGATTTTACTAGCCAATATTGGTGAAATATGACCAAGAGCGGCCATGAAATTTACTATGAAATCATCATAAAATATTACATAATCACTATTTTTACATCTACTATCCCAGATGTAACACCAGTTTTGTACATGCAACCTATTCCCTTCATCATCAATCATTCCCAAACACATTCTTTTAGTACATCTATTTTTCTTTTGGTACAATATTAAATGACATAGTAGAGAGTATTTCCTAAAAGTGATGGGAGAAAAGTTCTCTCTTGCAAAAATACCTCATGTAGCCCTTTCTCAATTTCAGTAGCAAATTCATACTCAATGTTGACTTAAGAATTTTGTATCTTCATTGCCATCATCATGAGATAGGTCCGGCATCCTCTCTTCAACATCTATTCTGAGAACTTGGCACAAAGAAAAATAAGTTCTTTAGAAATATACTTGGAAGTCTTATATGGAAAATGACTCAATTTGGGAGGGGGAGATAGGTATTCTCCTATTGTTTACACCCCTTTTCATGTGTAAAGGAAGTTCATCACTCCTATAGTTTTTCTCAATCTCCTATAATCCTCCTCACTTTTGTCCAAGTTGATCTTAGTGATAGCTTAATTTTTTAACATAAAACACTCTATAATTGCTTCTTTAGTCAACACCACTAATGGTGAACCATTTGGAATTCTTATAGTCTTGGTAGCAGAGTGATAATATTGTGCCAATACTTTAATAAACTCAACATCTATGAAGACATTTAGGACTATCAATTTGGCCAAATCTAAGGTCCAAGGATTCAAAATTGGAATATTGTCATCCCTTTTTTCATAGAAGTACTAAAATAGATCCCACCCTGAGATAGGGATAATTGGGTCTCTACATCCATGGGTTATATCTCTAAACACCTTTTTGAATCCTTTGTCTACATAATTAGGTAACACATCTAAAATGGATTGTTGCAGGGACCTCTTCTTTGATTTAGAAACTGTGGACTCTTCCTTTTTACTCACAAGTTGACTTATTTTGGGTGGCATGATGAAGAATTTACTCCTACTTGATTTCTTTAAGTGTCTACTTGTAGAAGCAAATTCAATTCTTATACACTTGCTACAAATGGTTTCTATGAACTTACTCGACGAAATAATAGCTATAGAGTTTTCTCGCTTGAACTCCCTTGCCTCTGGTATGCTGAACTATGTGAATGATTGCCAAAATGTTGTTAAGTCCCAAGTAATATTTGCTATTGATCTCGATCACCTCACTATTAATGTCAATTCATGCAAAATATTTTAGAATCTACCCATATTTCGAGTTTGAGTACAAAACTTTGATCTTGGGAAATTGAATGGTGTAATCATTTAATTCTTTGACAACTTAGTATTGCATTACCTCTATCATTTCATGACCGTGGGAGTAGTGTTGCAGTACCTCCACCTTGCACACAAACCTTTGGACTCCCTTGGATGTGATGGAACTTCAAATTTTTGCTCTCTTGTGTTCCATTCCTACCCTTCCTTATGTTACTGGTCTTTCATGGTGTTGGAAATTTTCCTAGGGTTGGGGTTTTAGCTTTATTTTCATGTAAAACCCTTGTGTTTATTTTACGCCTTGGTTGGGATCTTTTCCTGTTACTTTTTGAAGGGTTTTAAAACGACTTATGTCCTATCGTTTCGTCTAGGCTAGGTCCCTTTGGTCTTAATATTCTCTTTCTTCTGCAGGTTTTATTTTTCTAAGTCTTGGTTGGCTCTGTGTTTCTTCATTTAAAAACAACTTATGTCATTTTTTACCATCTTCCTACTGATGTCCCCTTGTCCTTTTAATAAATGATTTATTTTGCAGAGGGATAAAGTTCGCGCGACCATTGATCAACTGTCGTTTGATCTCAGTCATTCCCCGCCATCCCACGATGACCCCGCCACACTACTTTGGTTGATCGCGATATCACGGGCGGGTGCGACGTGTCCTATTTGGTGATGCCAAAGGGGATAAGTTTGAGTGACCGTTGATCAATTATTGTCAAATCTCAACGTTTTCCCACCATTGTGTGATCGGGAATTACAAGGTTTTTATTGATCGCGATATCACAGGAAGGCGCCACGTGTCTCATCTGCCGAGGGAATAAGGCACCTTGGTGAATTAATCTGGTCTTAATACATTAGACGACAGATTACTAAAGTGTCCTTAAGATGCACATGTTTTAAATCAATGGGTATGTTATAATCTTGACGAAAAAGTTGCTCGACAGTTAATGATAAGGCTAGCGACTATGTTGAAGGAACAAGATCACTGATGCTCAAGATCTACAGTTGCCCGCCATCACGTGATCAAAAGTTGCAAGGTCTTTACTGATTGTGATATTGTGGGCAACCACCGCATGGATTTCCTTGGCAGCGTATGGTATGGTGGGCCCTTTA
>VDFB02335632.1:0-32716 GCA_007258455.2 Sequoia sempervirens
CAAACTCAAGTTTGTCAATATTTGAAACTTCCCTTTCACCAAGGGATTTTTCAAAATATCTTCAACCTAGTCATTCAAGGATAACATATTGAAGAACTATTGCTCCCTTTAGAACTCTTCCTTTGAGGAAAACATATTGAAGGTCTATATTCTTGGAGCAATCATGAAACATTGGATTTTCAAAGAGATTGATACAAGTCTAATTGTCACAATACACTATTGGTAGCTCCAATATTTGATTGGTATTTGTTTCAATAAATTTGTGAAGAAAAATAGATTCACAACTAGCAAAAGAGAATGCCATGTATTATGTATCTACTAAATTCAACTACTAGTACTACGTCCTTCATATTGAACTAGAGTATCACACCTAGCCTCAAGTTGGAAAAAAAATTGGTGTGATCTTCCTAGCACTAGCATTACTTTCCTAGTAAAAATTCAAAAATCCATACAACATTAACTCTTCATCTTTAACATACCTTAACCCATAACAAATTATTCCCTTCACATATCCTAGCACATGCTTTGTAATATTCTAGTAATTTTTCCTTTTATCAATCATGAATTGGCTTAATGTATTCAAGTTACAAAGAAAATATTAGGTCAAGCATTCACCTAATACATGAGTCAACCTATCAAATTTAAGTGTACACAAAAGAATACTCCAATTATATTTCTAAATTTATAGTTAGCATCCTATTTGAAATCATTGGAGTAGTAAAGGGCTTACAATCCATCATTTAAAATTTATTTAGAATGTCTATTGTATACTTCCCTTGATTTAGGAAGACTTCTCTTGTACCCTATCACACCTCAAGACCATAAAATAGTGAATAAGGCTAATATCCTTCTAATCAAACTCCAAGGTCAATTCCTCATAACATCATGCTATGATTTTCTCACTACTACCTATAAGGATCAAGTCATCCACATACAACACTAAAACTAAAAGATCATATTTATCAAATAGATAGTAAAGATTAATATCTATAATAATTGTGTTGAAGACCAAATTTAACAAGTAGTCATTAAATTATTACAACCAAGCACACAATGCTTGCTTAAGCACACACGATGCCTTGTTCAATCTACATACATGGGTCTATTGCCTATGCACCTCAAATCCTCTAGGATGATTTATATACATGTTCCCTCAATATTACAATTCAAAAAAAAATCTTTAAACATCCATCTAATATAAAGACCAACAAAAATAAGATGCAAGGGACAAAAGTGATTTGATGGAAGTGTATCTTGCAATTAGAGAAAAGGTCTCATCATCATTAATTCCCTCTCTCTAGAAAGCTCTCATACAATGAATCTAGATTTATAATTATTTATTTCATCTATTACATGCTTCACCTTGTATAACTACTTGGAATCAATAAGAAAATCCATACAATCTTAGCACAATCTCCCAAACATAGCTATCCAATTATACTCCTCTATCATGGTACCTTACCATACTTGCTCTAAATTTTCCACTTCCATATTAGAAGGTTTTACATCAATGATGGAAGGCATCAAATCAACATAATTCAATGACTTAGACCTGTTAGTGAATAGATTTGTCCTTTATAAAAATGAACACAATTGACTCTATAATGCCCAAGTAGGACAAAATCAACTCACAACAATTGGAGAGATTATCATTGGATTGATAATCTTCCTCTGAATTTTGGTTGAGGTACAACTCCCTATTTTGATATAATTTTATATTTTTCAAATATATATAAATTTGGGGATATGCTTTTAACCAGAAATCAGGAAAGACGAACTAACACTTGTTCATAGCCATGGCACAAGTGCAAAGAGTAATGCTTAAACTAACTACTGTTGAAACTTAAACTGGAAAATAATCGACATCATGACTCAAAGATCAGATTGTAAGAAGCTTGCTAAGATGACTCAATACAATTCCAACATTTATTGTAGAGAAATAAACAAAACATCAAAGAATGAAACATTCTCACAAGAAAGAACATTCAAATGCTTTTCAAAGCTCAAAGACTCATTCACAAATATTAATATTTCATTCAAAATCACTGCACAAAGATAGTGAGAATCTACAACAGAAAATCAGAAATGCAAAACTTATGTTCATCATCCCAATCTCATGGACAGACTGAAAATCAAACCCAAAAGACCTAATCACTACATCCACAGCCCTTAAAGAGTCTCCCAGAACAGTAAAAAGATCCTTTTAATGTAGATTGCATATTTAAAATATCTCTAGCACTTTAAGTTTCGTAACTATTCCTTTAAAATTAGTTACATCAGGAATCTCAAGAACCGGCAGTTCTTTCCGCACACACTGTAATTATGAAACTTCAAACTTCCTAAGGAAAATATCAAGCAGGTTCCAACTTTTCTAGTAACTACTTCTCAATCTATAACTATTTCTTGAAACAAAGGATTTTTTGATTCCTTTTAATTCTAGGTATACTCATCGAATAGAAGTTTAATGAACACCAAGTGAGATAATTCCAATAGTATATTACTATTTGCATTGGCCTAGTCATATAGTATTTGAAAGAAGTTGAAAAAGAAATGTAATCGTTTTACTCAACCAAATGCAATAACTCCCCAGTCTAATACTATGAGCACAAAACTTGCACAAACTAACAAGAGTCAAACATGTTAGAAAAGAAAATTTAATGCTCCCTATGAAATTCTTGGAGAAACAAAGTTGAAAACATGAAAATAAAGCAAGAACACAATATGAAATAAACTAAGCTAACCAAACCTCAATCCCATAAGGGGAGTGGTGCTCCTTTGATGTGGAAAGAAGCCCTTTCCAAATCCCTTTGATAAGCTTGATGATTGAATGTGGTTCCAAGTAAGAAAAATGGCTATAATCTAGCTAAAATGGATGAAAATGATGGAATGCTATGAACTCAAATGGCTATAGTGGTTATGCATGAAGTTGTGGATCCATATTATGAAAAGGATGTATCTATTTATAAAAGCCAAGGGTTGAAGAATGAGTGGATTTGATGAATGTGGGATAAACTAAGAGCCAATGAGAATGTGCCAAGTGTCACAATTTTATTGGATGAGGGTGGAGTACATTTCAGGAAATGTGTGAGTGGAGGAGGATGGAAGAGAAGTAAATGTTGTTGGTTGAGAATTTGGAATTGGTGTAAGAGGAATTGAATGAGATTTGAGAGGATCTAAGAGGATTTGAAAGGTTGTAAGAGAATTTATTACAAATGTAAGAGGATGTGATAGGTTTTGAAAACATTTGGAGGGAAATTGAATGAGAGGTTGTTGAGAGGAATATTCCTCAAAATATGCCTTGGTGAGGGAAAATAGATAAATTATTTATAATTAATTGAGATTATTTTCATATACAACCTAGTTAGTTGACCATGAGTTGATTTAACTCTTGAGGAGTTAAAAGTTGGAGGAAATGATAATGATGATTAGAAAGCTAATTTAGGATTAATTAATCTAGAATTATTAATTGGAGTGAATTAGCAGATGTGACATTTGATTTCATTGATTTTTAATCAAATGAGAGGATTAAGAGAGGATTTAATTAAATGATTTGATTTAATTAAATATGATGAATAATTAGTTAGAAGAAAGGTTAATTAATCAATAAATTTAATTATTTGATTAATAGTTGAATTTGCTAATTTTAATTAAATAATTTTGACTATTCAATTAAGTGATAAATTTGAGGTGATTTTAGAAGAAACGGTGTTAGTTGATCAGAATCGAATGCATAGTATCAATCAAAACATTTTTTAGTGTCTACATTTTTCCCCTCTTTGAAGCGGAGCACCTGTTGTGTCATTTCAAAGAATAACACTGCCATGATCAAAATTGAAAAAAAATCTATTTTTTTCGGATGGCTTACTACTACCCCAACGAAAGGAATTACGTTGCTACACTGCCCCATCAAGAGATCAGTGAAAATTGCAAAATTTGGTCGAGCTCGTGAAAAAGAGTCAACAATGATTCAGGAGCAAAAACAGCCCACAAGATGCGAAATTAGGCTCAGAGTAACGAAAACAAATCAAAACGCGCTTTGTTTAGGAAAAAACGGATTAAATGCGTTAAAAAACCCTAAAAACCCTAAAAAATATGCATATAAGGGGTTAAGAGGGTCATTTTCAAATCATTTCTTCACTTGCCCTTTAGAGATTCTGATGATTTTGCTCTGAGGTGCTGACAAAATGGCTGCTCATGTGCTTCCCAGACATTGAATGGATCGAGTTCGTGAGTTCTAGAGGCCTTAGGACGCAAGACCCCTGGTATGCCTTTCGAAACATTTCTCATTTTTCTTGTTTTTGGCACATTTAGTAGGGTCTCTTTAGGTCAGCCAAAAGTGGCCCTCTAGGGTGTCGCTTTTGTCATGGGCAACGTCGCTTTTGCAGATGTCGACCCATGTTTGTAGTGGAGCGTCGCCCAACGCTCTAGGGTTCCAGAGTCGCGCAAGAAATGTCGACTCGCCTTTGCAATATTGTGTCATGCAACCCTAGGATATTTTGGTGTTGTGCATAAATGTCAACTCACCTCTACAGGATAGTGTTGCATTTGATTTCAGTGTCACATTTGCAAAATGCAAAGCATTGCTTTTGAAAATGTCGTGCCGCCTTTTCTTTTTAGGATTTTATTTTTTTCAAAAAGCTTTTGTTTTGTGAATTTTTGACGTCGTGGGCATTTTGGTTGCAGGAGGTCCTGTCGGTGTTCCATTCGAAGGAGCACAGGAGTCAGTTTCTACGCCAAGCTAGGAATTTGTCGGATTAGGCCCTATTTTTCTTCGGAGTGATTGGTTTTAGCCACATTGCGCAGATGCCTGAGGTGCGGACTCACCTCATAATAATGAAAACTTTGGTTGAGAGATGGTGGAGCGAGACCTCTTCATTCCACCTACTAATTGGCAATGCCACCATCACCTTGGAGGACGTATGGTGGATCTTGCAGATCCCTATTCATGGTGAGTGCATCATCTATGATGTCGAGGCCAGTGGTGATGCCATTTTTGCTTTGTTTGGCATTGAATCATATGAGGGGGACAACATCCAGATAGACCTCTGTCAGTATGAGGGGATTGCCCCTGACTTGAATTTGTTCATCATCGCACTCATCTCAGGATTCCTTGTTAACGATCAACGAGCACGAGGATGCAGCGTTGGATGGGGGGTTGTTTGGTCTCGGATGATGGAGGACATGACTGTCTACACTTGGGGGCCAGTCTTCCTGACCTCGTTGTATCATGATATGCACTAGGTTGTATATAGCGAGGCCCGCAATATTGGAGCGAGCATCACCCTTCACGTGTGGGCCTACGAGCACATTGTTGTTTTGAGGCCATAGATAGCAGACGTCCAAACCAACCGCTATGATCCTACGACATACAAATATAGGGGGATGACTACCCTCCACTTCACAGGTATCATAGGCATCCCGCACTAGAGGCAGGTTTTGAATGAGATGATAGTCTTTAGGTTGAGGCCTTGGCTCCACTTTCTCAGATGGCACGATGATAACGATAATCTTTTCTACTATCGGCAATCCTGATTCATGCAAGGACGGGAGCATTAGATGGTTGAGTGGTACCTCCTAGACAGGGTTTCTCTCTAGTTCAGGGAGGTGAAGGATGCACCTGATGATACACAAAGATCCATCTTTCTTCGCAGGTTTAGAGAGGCAGCATGGGGTTAGAGGATCCCACCCCAGTAGGCGATTGATGATTTTAGATAGCTGGTCATGATGCCATGGGTGTACTTTGACGGTCCTATAGATGCAAGGACTACCCAGGCTTATGATGCATATTGGCGGGCTCATGCCCCTATTCATTTGGCATTACCAGTAGTGCCAATACCAGGTAGAGGATAGGTCAAGGGACCAAGGATTAGACAGGTTCCACAACAGCATGGAGGTTAGCTATAGGATAGACAAGACAAGTGTGGAGATCAAGACGAACATATCTCGCCATTGGTGCCACCTATAGGACAGAGGCCACCAGTCCAACCACCACAGTAGCCACACATGCCACCCCCACGACCACCACTGGGTCCTGATCCTAGGGACGGTTAGATAGCAGTGTTGTAGGCACAGATTCAGATTTTGACAAGGATAGCTTTAGCAGGCTCAGGCGAAAAAATATAGACACTGGTCTAGGAGAGGGCTAGGCACAATAGGAGGTGGCGCAGGAGTGCTAGATGAGGCAAGACTCTGATATGGCCCTAGCACTAGAGACAGGATGGAGGCAGTAGCTAGAGGTTGCAGCACACCAGATACAAGGGCAGGCCACGGTGTCGGTCGAGATGTATGACCGAGTGATGCAGGAGGCCTCATATTACAAGGTCGTGTACTACAGAGCTATGGCACAGGAGCGAAGGGATCCAAATTTCTCCCACCCCAATAAGATTTCTCCCACCAATACCCCTTGTTTAGGCACATTAGGGATACCATCAAGGTCTCACCATTAGAGCCACGACAACCATCATGGAGGCGGACAGAGTGAGGGTAGCTCAGGATATTGATAGTACACAGGGACACACTTTTTGTACAGCCTTATTATGATGTGTATACATTCATTGGCTGAGTTTTTTGACTAGCCTCTTGTACATTCGATACTATATATCTAATTCTGATGTATCATGACATTCAATTTTTTTGATATATGATGTGATGTTTATTTTATTTTATGTGATGCATATATATATGAATGGATGGATGCATGTAATGTTTATACTATGATGCTCTATGCTTTATGATGCAATATTATCGATGTATGATGGATCTATGTGATTTTATGTGATGGATGTAAATGTATTTATGAATGCAATGCAATGATATGTTCTATTTCTTTTTTAGTATCTTTTCAATGTGCAATATGATGATGAAAAATTTGATGTTTTAAATAATGCTCAGGTGGTAATGTGATGTAATGCCTAACTTATTTTTCAGCATATTTTCCATATGTAATGTATGTATGGATGATGTGACATGTGATGATGCCTATATGATTATGCAACGGATGTTTTATGCAAATGTATGGTTTATGAGATTCTTAGAATAACCAATCTATATTATGATTGATAAAAATGTAATAAATGTGAGATAGTTGATGTTTCCTATTATGTATAATATGAATGATATGTAGTATGTTGACGTTGTGTGGATGCAGGATGGATGCATATATAGATGTTTTTTTGTTTTTGAATGTTATGATACCATGTTAGTATTAGTATATGGAAAATATAGAAGAAGGAGAAATCAACCCTTGAATTTGAAATACGATAATGATGATGATGATGATGATTTCTTATCAGAGATTGGGGATATAAAAATTTTACTTACCTTATTTTTGATAACACACATAGATACGATGCATCAAGGTATAAAGAACCAGGATGATGTTGTACCTAGTGTGATGGACTTTGTCTTGAAAATCAGATAGGGGTATCCTTTTTCACACTTGTCATACCAAACCCTATTTAGGATGCAATTCATATATTTCAAACATCTCAGACCAAAACATAGAAAAGCAAGCCTTCCCACGTGGTCAACAAGACATCCAAAACACCCTCCCTACATACCAAACAAAGTAAGCATGGCCAAGGTTATATTACAAGAATATCCAACAAGCACAACTGATAAAAGATAATGATCTATGCCCCATTCCTTTCTCTCTAAATCATTTTGTTAAGACATCATCAAGAGGTCATTGGAATGAGCGCAATAAGATAAATCAACAAGACAAGGACCAAGTAAACAAACAAGCTAATGTTCTTCATACCTTTAGCCAAGACTAAACTACAGTGATGTTTGATGTTGATGTCCATTGTAGGAAGGATGCATCCTAGGACATGATGTCATCAGATGATTTTGGGACTAACCGGATGATGGGCTATTAATTCCAAGAGTTGACCAACTTGTTTACCTACTGACTTGAGACCTTGACATTTGAGTTTTAATTTTCAATTTGCTATACTTCTTTCTAATTGTTTCACCAAAGGTTGGGAGTGACGATGATTTATTATGAGCGGATGTTTATTGCGAGTGAAAGCGAGATGGGATAGATGGATTATTTTTGAGTTTTTTGAATGTTTTTGGTATTTTTGAAATGTTTTGAGGTTGTTTTTGGTATTTTTGAGATGTTTTACAAATGTTTTGATTTTCAAATTTTCCAATGTTTTGGTGTTTTATGATATTTTGACCAAGATCCTAACATAAAGACCTATCCTAGGGGCCTCGGGAGTTGATCAAATATTAGCCTTTCCTACATTATACACGCAAAGACCACATAGTTTGACTGACACAAACTCATTTGCTGATGAGATATGAACAAATGGATTGCCAGTTTATTATGACGAACTCCTAAAGGACTGACCTAGGGTGTCTCAAGGAATGATCGAAGATCAACCTTTCCTACGTTTAGAACTCAAAGACCTGTAGTTCAACATGACAACTCTATTTTCTAACTTTTTCTAACTTTTTGACCTATTTTTGGATTTTTGACATGTTTTGGATGTTTTTGGGTTTTCTGATTTTATGAATGTTTTTGAATTTTTTAATTTTCTGAATGTTTTTGGATTTTTTTTATTTTATGAATATTTTTGGATTTTTTGATTTTCTGAATGTTTTTGGATTTTTTGATTTTATGAATGTTTTTGGATTTTTTGATTTTAAGGAGGATTTCAAGAATATACACAAATCTGATCTAATGTAGGTATAAGAACATGCCCCCAGCATGGTGTGATAGACTACTCCGATATAGGCAAGAGAAACTGACCTTAGGAATCCGCCAAGTAGTTCTAGGATGGAACATGATACAAACACAAGATCAAGCTACTATGCGGACACAGATGGGTGTCAGAAGGATTAATGGAATGCGATGGATTAATGATGCAAAACAAGCTATAGAGATCATGGTGGATGGAAAGTTCTTATTTATACAAGATGCCTAATTGACAGGTTTTCACCAAGGTACTTGACCAAAGCGCCACTGAAGTGGTTTTTACTAGAGGACAATTTTTTTTCATTACTGTTTTCAATCCTTTTTTTATTTTTTTTGGATTTTTATATTTTTTATATTTTTTTTCTGATTTATACCTTGCAAGCTTAGGAATAAAACTTTTTGAGATGGGAGCTATTGCAAGGCTCCTACAGAGGCTCACCTTCAACTGTAGAAAACTAATATGCCCCTAATTTGTAGCTCGCTATGATGATGAAGGGTCCCAACCAGTTGGGTTCAAACTTTCCCTTGTTCTCTAGATTTGGTGCATTCTTTTGATTCTCCTTTAATACAAGTTCTCTGACTTGAAAGTTCTAACTCTTGATCTTCTTATTGTAGCTTCGCTTGAGAGAGTTTTGGTAGACCTGCAGGTGGTTCAAAGCATCCATGTTTCACTCATCTAGTAGTTCTAGCTTGTTCAACCATGACACTCGATATTCTTCATTAGTAATGAGATTCTGCAATGATATTCTTAAGGATGGGAGCTCAATCTCAATGGGAAGGATTGATTTTGTTTCATAGACCAGGGAGAAAGGGTTGCACCTATTGGTGTGCGAATGCGCATTTGGTAGGCCCACAAGGCAGGATTTATCTGTAAGTGCCAATCACGACCAACTTCATTGACTGTTTTCTTTAGGATTTTCAAGATGGTTTTATTCGTAGCCTCAGCTTGACCATTATCCTGGGGGTAATATGAGGTGGAGAAGTGATGTTGTATATTGAATTTTTGGCATAGTTCTTGAACATCCTGTTTTTGAAAGGTGTCTCGTTATCTGAGATAAGGGTTTGTGGGACACCGTAGCGGCAAATGAGGTAGTTCAGGATGAACTTGGAAATCTGCTTCCCTGTGATGTAGGTCATTGGAATGGCCTCTACCCACTTTGTGAAGTACTTAGTGGTAGTGATAATGAACTTGTGTCCATTGGATGATGTGGGTGAGATTTTACCAATGAGATCAAGCCCCCATTGTGAAAAGGGCCAAGGTGTTATGATCGGTTGGAGCTCCTAAGTTGGTGCATGGATGAGGTCTTCATGTTGTTGACATTGTAAGCACCTTCGGACATAGTCATGAGCTTCCTTTTTCATCATAGGCCAATAGTACCCAATCCTCAGTAGTTTCTTGGCCAAGGTCATACCACTCGAATGTGATCCACAAATTCCATCGTGTACC
Organism: Sequoia sempervirens; assembly: GCA_007258455.2. Taxonomy (NCBI): domain Eukaryota; kingdom Viridiplantae; phylum Streptophyta; class Pinopsida; order Cupressales; family Cupressaceae; genus Sequoia; species Sequoia sempervirens. Next base: position 10,149 of record VDFB02335632.1, read on the forward strand.
TTAGTTAAAGCAATCAAAGCTTCCTCAAGGTTAAGACATCACAACAAGGTTCCTTCGATACTCCTACAATATAGGGTGTCTCCTAAGATAACGAAGCGGGATGACTTCTTGACAAATATTATTTTTAGGTTTAGGGTGATATCAACAAGGAGCATTCCTATTTTCAAGTAGGTGTATAGGTCATGGTACCAAGGATCACTGGGACCAATGATTTCACACACAAACTCAAACTCTGGTACCTTGAATGCTCGTACAAGAAGTTTCTCTACCAAGAATTCATGTTTATGGACATTGTGTGGGATATCCAGTTGTGAACCCCAAATCTATGTACCTGCAAAACAAAGAGATTAAACACCTCAAGTTAGATATTGCAAGTATAAACAAGGATTCCCCATGGAATCCATTTACAATTCAAACTAGGAATGAAAATATGCAAGAACACAATAAAAGAGATAAACCAAAGATGAAATCCTAATTTAAATAGCAAACTCTTGATCCCATGGGGGAATTGGTGCCAATTTGATGTGGAAATTTGGCCCTTTCCCAATTCCTATGATTGCAAGCTTCGATATGTAGACTTGATGATGAACTTTGATCCACTTTTGATGATGAATGATGAAGACTCCAAGCCAAATCTGCAAAGAACCTAGCTATGAACTCAATGGTGTGAAACTTGATAGATATTTGAGCATGGTAACTTTACTCAAATTGTGGATGATGAAATGAGGAGAGGAGCTCTTCATTTATAGGATTTCAAGATGGATGAAAGCCCAAATTTGAGCAATGTGGGACTAACTTCCATCCAAGGATATGGTGCCACTTGTCAAGCTATGAATGGATGATGGTTGTGCAAGATTTGGGGTTTGTGCCAATAAATGCCAATATTTGAAATTCAAATTTGTTGAAATGACATGTAAGAGGGAAGGGAAAATGCAATAAATGCCACTTGGCTCAAGGAAAAGGACATGTAAGAGATCTTAAATGCCTTGTTGAATGTACATGTTGACTTGGAATTTTGAATTCAAATTGAGAGAATATTCCAAAAGATGCCATGTGAGGAAAATAGGATTTAATAAATGAATTAAATCTATTTTCATGTGCAACTTGCATTATCTAGAGGATGTGACATGAGATGAGGTTAAAATTAATCAAGGGTTAATTAATTTAACATGAGATTTGATGATGTGACTTATTTGACTTAGATTTATGGATTTATTTAAATCAAATAAGAGAGGAATATGATAAGAGGCTAATTAAATAAATATTTTGATTTATTTAATCAGAAGGGATGGTGTTAGATTAAATCAAATAAGGTTTTAATTTATTTAATTTAATGGATAGACTTTAGAGATTTAATCAAATAAATTGATTATTTAATTAAATAGGGATAATTAGATCAGATGGATTGATTTAATTAACAAGAGAAAGTGACTTAATTAGACAAAATGATTTATTTAATTAAGAGACAGATATGATGAATTTAATCAGATAGGGGAATTTGATTAAACAGTTAGACCGAGAGATGATTTAGGAAGAAACAATGTTAGTAAGTCACGATCAGATGCATGATGTCAATCAGTATATTTTTGATGTCTACATTTTGCCCCTCTTTGAAACAATACACTCGCTGCGTTGGTTCAAAGAATAAACGATCTCGATCAAAGCCAAAAAAAATCGGTATTAAAACTTGCCCCACTGCTGCATGGCGAGAGAAAGCGTGCCATTATAATGCCCCCTCGAGAGATCGGACAAAATTTTCAATTTTTTGGGTGATCTCACGAAAAAAGTGACAAAGTGCTCGAGAGGTCCTAAAGGGGTCGGGGAGGCTAAAAACATGTCTAAACGCAATAAAACAATGAAAAAAAATCCTCAAACGGATGAAAATAGGTTTGAGGGGCCAAAGCCTCAGCAGGACAGCCCAAGAGGGTCAAAAAACCCTAATTTTTAGGCTTAAAAGGGGCCCGAGGGGTCACTTTCAAGTCATTTTCACATACCTCCGCTAGCAAACCTTGAGATTTGAGCTCTAACCTCCTAACGATATGGCGCAACGACAGCTTCCTCTGCACATTTTCAATCGAGTTTGGACCTACTAGCGGCCTCCCGGCATCGGTGCCCCGGTATGTGATGCTTACCTTAGCTTAATTTTTTTATTTTAGCGCATTTATGACATGTTTTAGGGAGAGCTCGCCTCCAGCAGCACTATTATAGCGCCACTCAGTGCTTAAAGTGCACCACTAATTGCCATCTTGTTCTGCAGGGGTGTTGTTTAGCGCCGCAGCGGTGCAATTTAAAATTTTAAAAACTCCACCGTTGGGCTCGGGCTCAGCTCAGACTCGTGGGCCAATTTGGAAAAGTGCGACGCGGCGGCACCCTTTTCATGAAAAGTGCGATGCTGAGGGCTAAAGTGCACCGCGGCGGCTCAGTTTAATGAAATTTTGGGTCTAGCGTCGAAGTTTGAGAAAACTCAAATGGCGACGCCTTCACAATCTGTGCCGCTAGATGCAAGTTTAGAGCGTTAGGTTAGGATTTTTTCAAAATTTTCAACATGTTGACTTTCCTTGCCATAGGACGGACCCAGGGAGCTTTATTTGAGGGAGCACCGGTCGCGGGATTTGGTGAGTGTTCTCCAGGACTTTAGCGACAGAGATCAGGATCGGCTGGGTGCCGCAGGAGTATGGCACATTGCGTACGCGATGCCCGTGCGCACACACCTCGGGATGCTATCAACGCTGGTGGAGTGATGGCACAGCAAGACATCTTCGTTTCATCTTCCCACAGGTGAGGCGACCGTCACACTAGAGGACGTCTGCTAGATTTTACGATTGCCCATTCATGGCCGACAGGTGATCTATGACATGGAGGAGGGACGCGCTTGTTGCACCCGAGTCCTCGCCACCCAAGACATCATTAACTGTGAGGGGCAGATCGAGCTGGAGAGGTACAGAGTTATAGCACCTCCCTTCCGCTGGGCGATTACAGCGATTATTTCTGGTTTGGTTGCCCCAGACAAACGAGGGCGGTACTTTAGTCCTAGATGGGGATACTGCTGGGAGAGGATGGTCTGGGACAGGCTAGTTCGATTTGCATGGGGGCCTGTTCTTTTGGCCTCACTCTATAGGGATTTGCACGAGTATGCCTATGCAGATGGCAGAGCACTGGGAGCTGGGGTGACACTTTTGCACGTTTGGGCGTGGGAGCACATTTCTGTGCTACATCCACCGGTCGTTCCAGTTCTGATGGGGGCAGAGGATGCCCTAGTGGCATAGTACAAAGGTGGTATGTCCTTCACACACACTAGAGAGCATGAGATCTCGTACTGGAGGTGGGTCATAGATGAGATGCTCGTATTTACTTGGAGACCATACCTCAGTCAGCCTAGATGGGCTGATGATGTAGACCAGCTCTTCTACTGCCGGTAGGACAGATACATGCAAGGCCGAGAGCATAATATGATAGAGAGGTACCTGCCAGGGTGCATGCAGCGTCAGTTTGGAGAGCTGGAAGATCGACCAGATGACGACTACATAGCCGTGTTTGCACGCAGCATGACATAGGTGTCATGGGGGCCTGGCATTCCTACCACAGAGGCGGTTGACAGCTTCCAACATTTGGTGGTCCGACCTTGGGCCTACGATCAGGGATTGGCAGATCCGGGAATGACACAGGCCTATAGAGACTAGTTCAAGCCTCCTCTCCAGTTGACTGTTCTAGGTGAGGACCTAGAGGCACACAGGATCAGAGGCAGGGGTAGAGGGCGAGCGCGAGGGTGAGGTCCGAGGATCGAGATCCGTCGGGATCCACCAGAGATGCCCCCAGTTCCACCAGATCATGGAGATGTCCCCATGCAAGACCAGTAGCAGGATCCGCCAGTCCCACCACCACGAGCAGAGGGTGAGGATCAGGTTCCTATACAGCCATGGGCACAGCCAGTAGGGCAAGCAGACGCATGGGATGCCTTGATCTTGCAGCTCCAGGCACAGGTGCAGGCAGTGACAGCTAAGAGGGACTAGGCACAGGCTGAGAGAGAGCAGCTCAGAGCAGAGAGAGATCAGGTTGTACAGCAGTGACAGGTCACAGAGCTATAGGCAGCTACAGAGCTGGGTCGTAGGCAGCAGATAGAGAGCATGATAGCCACTTCATCCTCCCAGGGTATAGTGTCGGTCTGATCTTACAGGGAGGCCGTTCGAGAGGCAGAGTACTACCGCCGAGCCTATCATGACCATGTGCCTAGAGCAGCCTGGGTACCAGAGTACTCAGAGCAGGCCAATCAGAGACCACCAGGGGGTCACGGTGACAGGGGCAAGGGTAGCATCCATGGAGATCGGGCATGATTCAGATGATACACATTTTTGGTGCCTTATGGGCTCATTTTTTATAGCCCCGATGGGCATTTTTGTACCGATTGACATACACATACAGTGATCCGATTTTTTTTTGTACTATGACAGTTGATTATATGGTATATATATGAGCTGATTTTGATGCGATGCAATGTGTTATTTATGCATGTATGATTTATTTTTATATGCTTTGTAGTGATGTTTTATGGATGCGTTTATTTCTAATGATGTTAATGCAATGATTATGACTAACAGATCTATATTATGCTAGCCTATGATATGATGTCAATGATGTTATCTATATGATGATTTACTTTATGCCAATGCGATATGTGATATATGGTTTTTGATCTATGGTATACGCAATGATGTGAAAAAATGCTTGTATATATGAGATAATTTATGGATGAATATGATATGATGCAATGGTCGTGATATGATGCAAATGAAATGATGGTATGAGATGCAGGTGTTATTATCCTAAATGATGATGTATGTGATGCAATGATATGTTAATGCGATGATATGTATGCCTAATGAATGAGATGCTTTCGTTCATGTTATGTGATAATTTATGTAATGGTGATAAATGTTTATGCAGTGATTAATGTAATGCCATGAGATACCATGTAATGGGTGGAATGTGGTGTCATGATTGCATCTATTTAAAATGCAATGTGTATGTTTCCTATATGATATGCTTTTTATATGAGATGTGTATGCGATATGTTAATGATTTGTGGATGTAGGATTGATGATGGTGATGGTGATGATGATCAACTGTCATAGTACTTTGTTAGCGCGATTAGTAAGAAAAGAAGAAGTCATTTCAACAGGACGCAAGATAATGTGAATGTAGATGATGATGATGATGATGATGATACTTGCCGAGGAGTTGGGATTTTCAAAGGGCCAAATTTTCTTATGTTTGATAACACACGTGGTACAATGCATCAAGGTATAGGAAACCAGGATGACGTTGTATTTCGTGTGATGGACTTTGACTTTACAAACAGATAGGAGTATTCTTGTTCACACCTGACATACGGAAACCTTGCTAGGATGCACTTCAGAAATTTCAAACACCTCAGACCAAAACATAGAAAGGTAAACCTTTATATGCAATAGTCAACAAGTTGTCCTAGACCTCTTCCATACCTACCTAACAAAGCAAGTATTCACCGAAGTTATATTACAAGGACGTCCAACAAGCACAGCAAACAAAAGATAATGATCGTTGCCCCATTCCTATTTCTCTAAATCCTCTGCTTTGGGATATCATCGAGAAGTCCTTTGAATGAGAGCAAATAAGATAAGTCAATAGATAAAACCAAGTAAACAAACACACTGATGCTCTTCAATACCGCTAACAGAAAAAGGATGTGTTTTCTAAGGATGATAACCAAAACTTATTGCCAAAAGATAATGCCCATTGTAGGAAGGATTCATCCTAGGACATGTTAGTGGATGGCGGCACATCATTTCGTTTATCCAAAGTGTTCTTTCTGATAAATAATGCCCTATGTAGAAAGGATTCATCCTAGGACATGATGTTATCAAATGATGTATATGGGACTATTTGGATGATGTGTTACCGGTACAAAGAGATAAACAATCTTGCTTATACACTGACTTAGACTTAAGACTTGACGTTTTTGGGTTTTCACGTTTTTAAGCTACTAGACTTGCTTCTAATTGTTTTACCAAAGGTTGATGATGATGATCAGTTTATTATGAGTGATGTTTATTGCAGGTGCAAGCAAGATGAGATGGATTGATTTTTTCAAATATTTGGATGTTTTTGATGTTTTGCAATGTTTTGAGGCTATTTTTGGTATTTTTCGATGTGTTACAAATGTTTTGATTTTTGATTTTCCAATGTTTTTGGGATTTTCTGAGATTTTGACCAAGATACTATCCTAAAGACCTATCCTAGGGGTCTCGAGGGTTGATCGACAGATGAGCCTTGCCTACGTTATACACGCAGAGACCATGTAGTTCGACTGACAACTTGACCAATTTATAGATGGTGATATACATGATGAGATGCCAGTTTATTATGATGGACTCCTATAGGACTGACCTAAATGTCTCGGGGGATGATCAAAGATCAACCTTGCCTACGTTCAAGCTCAGAGATGACGTAGTTTGACAAGACGACCCTATTTTTGGTTTTTTGAATGAATTTTTGACCTGTTTTTGGATTTTGATATGTTTTGAATGTTTTTGGATTTGCTGATGTTCTGATGTTTTTGGCTTTTCTGATGTTTTGATGTTTTTGAATTTTCTGATTTTGAGGACTTTTAGACATACACAAATCCGATCCGATGAGAACATGCCCCCAGCGTGTTGTAATAGACTACTCTGATAAAGGCAGGACAAACTGACTTTGAGGATGGGCCGAGTAGTATTAGGAGGGATCATGATATGAACACAGGACCAAACTATGGTGCGGATGCGAATGGATGAGTGATGGATGGAGACCCGAATGCGATGGATGATGGAAGCGAAATGGATGGATGATGCAGATCAAGCCATAAAGATCCTAGTGGATGGATAGTGTTTATTTACACACGGCACCTGTTTGCCAAGTTTTCACCAAGGTACTTGCCCAAAGTGCCACCGAAGTGGTTTTCACTAGAGGACAATTTTTTTGATCCTTTTTCTGATTTTTTTGGATTTTTTGCTCTCTTTTTTTTTTTTGTTACTAAGACGCTTGTTTGCCAGGTTTTCGTTGAAGTAACCATTTTTTCAGGACTTTTTTCTGATTTTTTGGATTTTTGGTTTTATACCTGGAAGAATTAGGCAGAAAACTTTTTGAGATGGGAGCTATTCATGGGCTCCTACAAAGGTTCCCCTTCGGGTGTTGATAACTGATATGCCCCCGATTTATAACTTGTTGTGACGATGAAAGGTCCTAACCAATTAGGTTCGAACTTGCCTTTGCTGCTGGGATTCGGGACATTCTTTTGATTTTCTTTTAAGACCAATTCTCTGACTTGGAAAGTCCTACTTCTGATCTTCTTGTTGTAGCTTTGTTTGAGTCTATTTTGATAGACTTGCAGATGATTCAAAGCATCTATGCGTCTCTCATCCAGTAGCTCCAGCTCATTTAATCTTGACACCCGGTAGTCCTCATCAATGATGAGATTTTCCAATGATATTCTAAGGGATGGGAGCTCGATCTCAATGGGGATTACGGCTTCTGATCCATAGACCAAGGAGAAAGGGGTGGCGCCAGTGGGTGTGTAGATGCTAGTTCGATAAGCCCAGAGGGTGGGATTAAGTTGCAAGTGCCAGTCACAACCTGGATCATTGACTATTTTCTTGAGGATTTTAAGGATGGTTTTGTTCGTAGCTTCTGCTTGGCCATTGCCTTAGGGATAGTATGGGGTGGAGAAGTGATGCTGGATTTTGAATTTCTCACACAGGTTGCGAACCTCCTAGTTCTTGAAGGGTGTCCCATTATCTAAGATAATGGCTTGTGGGATGTCGTAACGACAGATGAGATAGTTCAGGATAAATTTTGAGATTTGCTTCCCAGTGATGTATGTCATGGGTATGGCTTCCACCCATTTAGTGAAGTACTCAGTTGCAGTGATAATGAATTTATGGCCATTGGATGAGGTGGGTGTGATCTTGCCAATGAGATCGAGTACTCCCCACTGTGAGAAGGGCCATGGTGTGATGATCAGGTGAAGCTCTTGAGCTGGAGCATGGATGAGGTCCCCATGCTGCTGACATTGTAAACACCTTTTACCATGATCATGCGCTTCTCTTTCCATTGTGGGCCAATAATACCCCAGCCTCAGCAGTTTCTTAGCTATGGTTATTCCACTCGAGTGTGAGCCACAGATACCGTTATGAACCTCGGTTAGAGCGGTTAATGCCTCCTCAGCATTTAGACAGTGTAGCAAGGTACCCTCTATGCTTCTACGGTATAAGGTATCACCTAGGATGACAAATCTGGATGCTTTTTTGATAAACGTTCGTTTTAGGCTCGATGGTAGGTCAGCGAGTAAGACTCCTATTCAAAGATATGTATAGATGTCATGATACCAAGGATCACCTAGACCAACGATTTCACACACGAATTCTGATTCGAGTACCTCGAATGCTGGAACGAGAAGCTACTCAATCAAAAATTTGTATCTTGGTACATTGTTAGGGATATTCAGCAAGGATCCTATTGTTGCCATCGCATCTGCTGCTCTATTGTTGGTTCTTGGAATCTGCTCAAATGTTATGTCAATGAAGGATTCCTTTAGAGTCTCCACCAATTTATTGTATGGAGTGAGCTTATCATCCTTAGTCTGATATTCATTATTGACTTGATTTATGATCAACTAAGAATCTCCATATACCTTGAGAGCTATGATATTCCATTGTACTGCTATCCTGAGACCTATAGTCAAAGCTTCGTATTCCACTATGTTGTTGGTGCAAGGAAATGCCAATTTGTATGATTTCGGTATGCAAACCCCTTGTGGAGTGATGAAGAAGACACCAGCTCCCGATCCATGTTGAGTATATGAGCCGTTGAAGTATAGTTTCCAGTGATTGGAAACGTTGAGATTAAAATTAGACTCATCTGGAAATTCTGAAACAAGAGGGTTCTCAGAATATATGGGTGCTTCTGCTAGTTGGTCTACAATAACTTGACCTTTAATGGCTTTCCGCTCAACATACTCAATGTCGTACTCTGACAATATCATAACCCATTTTTCCATTCTGCCAGTTAACATTGCCTTTGATAAGAGATATTTAAGGGGGTCAATTTTAGCAATGAGCTTGATCTTGTGTGCCAACATGTAATGTCTAAACTTTTGGGATGCAAACACTATTGCAAGGCATGCTTTTTCGATGAATGAGTAGTTTAGCTCATGACCCACCATTGTCCTGCTAATATAGTAGATGGCCCTCTCTGTTCTGTTTTCATCATGCTGAGCTAGGAGAGCTCCAAGGGCCGCTGCTGTTGCTGATACATATAGGATCAATGGCTTATTTGGGATGGGTGGCATTAACACTGGAGGTGTCAGTATATATTCCTTGATTTTGTTAAATTCCTCTTCGCATTTTGTATCCCATTTGTATACTACCCCCTTGTGGAGAAGGTGTGAATATGGGTTCTGCTTGTCTGCTAGTTGTGCTATGAACTGTCGGATGGATTGAAGTCGGCCCTAGAGGCCCCTCAGTTGTTTTAATGTCTTTGGTGCTTCCATCTCGAGGATTGCTTTTACTTTTTCTGGATCCACCTCAATACCCCTCATGGACACTATGTATCCTAGCAGTTTACCTGATTGTATGCCGAAGACGCACTTCTTGGGATTTAGTCTAACTTTTTATTCCTCTAGTCTGTCAAAGATAGCACTTAGGGTTGCTATATGATCTTGTCTTTTTCTTGACTTTGCTAGGATGTCATCGACATAGTCTTCGACTGTTTTGTGAATCATATCATGGAATATTAGTGTCATGGCCCTTTGATAGGTTGCTCCTGCGTTATTTAGGCCGAATGGCATCATGTTCCAGCAGTAGGTCCCCCATGGGCAAGTGAAATTCATCTTGTGTTGATCTTCTTTTGCTATCATGATCTGGTTGTATCCTAAAAATTCGTCCATAAGTGATAGCATCTCATGCCCTGCTGTCATATCTACTATCATGTCAATATTGGGAAGTGGGAAATCATCCTTGGGACATGCCTTGTTCAAATCTCTGAAGTCCGTACAAATTCTGATGGCTCCATTAGGTTTTGAAACAGGTACCAAATTTGACACCCATTCTGGATAATCGATTGGTCAGATAAATCCTGCATCCAACAACTTTTTGAGCTCCATTTTGACCAATAAGGCAATTTGAGGATGCATCTTTCAAAGCTTTTGTCTAACCGGTTTTACTTCTGGATATACTGCCAAATGGTGGACTATGGTTTCTGGGTCAAGGCCTGGCATATCAGCATAGCTCCATGCAAAGTTTATATGTCTTTCCTTTAGGAATGCTGCTAGGAGTTCCTGCTCTTCTGTTAATAGTGATTCCACATAGAATGTGATATGCGGGGTCTCCTCTGTTCCTAGGTTGACTGGATTACATTTTTCGGCCAAGACTACTGACTTCTCTTGATGAATAGCTCTTAAGGGAAGATTGAATCCTTCATCCTCAGGCACCTCAAAGAGGTTTTCACCGTTGGATACGTCCTTTCTTTTTACTATTTTGTTGTCGAAGAGTGCCATAGTGTGGTTTTCACTCAAGGACTTGGATATGATTCTTAGTTTCTCACTTTTGTGACTGAAGGATTCAATCGTTTCCCCATAATATGCCTATGTGTCTAACTCCATTATAAATCCTGCCTTGTGATCCCCATCCGGAATGTTATCCCTTAATCCCATGAATTCTGAGAGTGCTTCGTCGTTTTCGAATGTATCGAGAACTGGTGGTCCTTGTTGGCTGTAGTCGATCAGTTGGGGGTAGACTAAACAAATCTCATGATTTTGACTATCTGGTTCAAAGGATATGGTACTAATCATACACAGGGTGGTATCTTCGAATAGCCTAGGTAGATTGGATAAGGTATCTTCGTCATCACTACTAATATAGGGCTCAGTTATAAAATTATGTGTGTCCCTACTTGTGAATATTGGTGAGTGTACTTGTACTAGTACTAGCTGAGGAGAAACATTAGCGGCTCTAACAGGAGGACTTCGGCCATGTATGGTTATTCTTAGAGTGGCACATCCAAGACCAATATTTTTTATGGGTTGCGTCTCAGGCATGATAGGTACTATGAGCCCATTGTCATTTTGTCCTAGTCTTTGATTTTGGTCATAGCCCATTGCAAGAATCATCTATAGGCCTTTGCTTCTTTTGTCCATTGGTAAATTAGTTGCCGGTCTTTCATCTTGATACAACATGTGAGATGGATCTGCTTCAATGACCTCATGACCAAGGTCTCCCCATCTTGTGAATTCGGGATAATCCTCAGGATACGTTTGTGATGTGGAAGCTTTATTTTCTTGTGGGCGTCCTCGTGATCTAGGATACTATGGTAACTCTCCTATCACAAAAGCATTGTTAGGGAGCCTGTAACTTCCACAACCATCCTCCTGGATGATGAGCTTGATGTCAGATATGGTGGGAATGGCGGGTGTCTCTATCGCAGAAGTGGACACGAGAGTGGTGGGATCGATGTATTGTGTGGATGGGCCCTCATCATTCTTTGGCACTTGGGGAATTTTGTAATAATTGGCTTCAAGATTCTTGCAATATGAAAACCGCTCAAGATCTCCATGGACGGTAACCTCTTGTCCATTATGTGTGAATTTCACAAATTGGTGGAAGGTTGATGCTATGGCTTTCATTGCATGAATCCATGGGCATCCCAGGAGGATATTGTATGGCAGTTCGAGGTCCAAGACCTGACATGTGGTTTCCATGACTGTTGGCCCTACTTGGATAGGGAGCTTAATTGTGCCCTGAGACACTCTTTCTTGGTCATCATATGCTCTGATTGTGATGCCCTTGCCTTTGTCGATGGAATCTTCTGATATTTTTAACTACTTGATGAGGCTAAGAGAACAGATGTTCAAACCTGCACCTCCATCCACCAAGACCCTTTTGATTTTTCTTTTGTTTACAATAGCTTCCAAGTGAAGTGCGCAGTTGTGAGATGGTTGGGAGGGGAAATCTTGGTCAAAGAATGTAAGGAGATTAGGTGTTATGATATTTCCGACCATAGCTTGGAATTGCTCCGCATCAAGATATGCAGGGACAGTGGATGAGGCTAATGCTTCCTCAAGGATATTTTTATGCGCTGAGGATATTTTTAACAACTCCATGATGGAGATGTGTGTTGGCATTCTTTTGAGTTGGTCTACAACATTGTAACTATATGGAATGGCTCTTGATGAAGGGACTCTATGAAGTTGGGATGATCCTACAATGGTGACTTTTCCGCCTCTTGTGGTGACTCCACAATCTTCGGCATGGGCGCCCTTGATAGTGATGACCATGCAGTCTTCATTTAGCGAGGCAACAACAGATTCATAGACATGATTTACATTGCCTTTCCCTTTATCACCTCTATTTCCTTTGTTTCCATGATTTGGCATTGGATTCGTGTAGATTTTAAGATCCTGATTTCCTGTGGAGGTTTCCACATTTATGATTTTCTTGTCGATAAGATCCTGGATGATATTTTTGAGTCTCATGCAGTTGTTCATGGTATGACCTTTGATTTTGTGAAATTCGTAAAGTTGGTTCTCGTTATACCACAGAGGTTTGACATCAGGTTCTTGGTAGTTTTCGAATGTAGGAGGTTTGATAAGTTTTTCGTCAATCAATTTTTTTCATTATGTCCTCCAATGGTTCCCCCAAAATAGCGTATTTGCGTTTTGGATAAGTTTTGCGTTGTGGCGGTCCCCTTTGGTCATTGAGATTGTTGACGATTGGATTGTTATTAGGTTGATATGTTGTATGATGAGTGTTTTGATGTTGTGTTTGGATTTGCAGTGTGGGTGTATGTTGGCGTGGACCACTAATGACCACCTTGGCATCAACAACGCCATCGCTAGTGATGTTCTTGTTTCTTGCCCATGTACGAGGTTTATCGTTGTAGTTTGATGGTGGGTGATTGTTTTGTGGCTCATGATATGATGTTGATTCAGAGGGTTGGGTCACAAGGGCTCTTTCGATGTTGAGCGCCTTTGAGATCAATTGCTCATATGTAGTGATTCCCTGAACCTTGAGATGAAATGATAGGCGGCTTTCAAGGTTGGCGATGATTGTGCAGACTTGTTCCTCTGGCATGGTCCACTTGCTCCGATTGGCCTTGGATCGCCATCGTTGAAGGAATGAGGTGAAAGACTCATTCTTTCCTTGTTTTAGAGCGTATAATTCTTCGAGATTGACATCCATTACGATGTTACATGCATAGTTCCTGATGAATTCATCTCTGATTTCTTGGAATGTTCTAATGCCTGAAGGTAAGCGGGAAAACCATTCTATAGTGGGACCTGCCAAGCTCCTAGGGAATAGCCACATCAGATAAGTATCGTCATATGCGACCTCCATACAATGAACCTGGAATTCCCTGATGTGATCTTCAGGGTTTCCCATCCCTCGATACTTGTCAAATTTAGGGATTTCAAATCCCTTAGGGAATGGTTTCATGTCTAGGATCCTATCAAATGGATAGGGACACAAGTTGCTTTGTGTTTTGGTTGTCCGCCCCGATTGAAGGTCGAGCACTTGTTGCAAGAGAAACCTGAGTTGTGTCGTCACATCATTCTGGGGATCAGGGGGTGGGATGAAAGTGTTTTGGGGTGTTTGAATTGTTGGTTGGATGGATGGGTTGGTCGGTGCGTTGTTTGATGGTATCTGCATGTTCTGTCGAGCGAAGTAGGCTTCTACTTGCTTTTGTATGAACGATGCCTGTTGTTGATCCTGTTGTTGTGCTAGGATTTGTGCTTGTTGTTGTGTTTGTTGTTGCTCCAACAATGCTTGTTGTTGTGCTTGTTGTTGTTCCCACAACGCTTGTTGTTGGGCTGCTAATTATGCTGCTTCTTGTTGCTCTTGGTATTGCTTCAATGCTTGTTGATATGCTTGCAATTGTGCTGCTTATGCAAGAAGTTGTGCTTGTGCTTGTGTTTGTTGTGCTTGATATTGAGATTGTGCTTGAGCTTGGGCTTGCGCTTGTGCGGCTTGTTGTTGTAATAAAATTTGTGCTTGCGCGACTCTTTGTGCTTGTAATGCTTGTGCAGCTTTTGCGACTTTTTGTTGTTGTTGTTGCAATAATGCCTGGGCTTGTTGCGCTTGTATTGCGGCTTGTGCAGCTTTGGTAGCTTGTGCAACCCAAGCGGCTTGTTGTACAACTTTTTTTTTCTGGACTTGTTGGTATCCTCTTTGGAAAGTAGCTTGCAATGCTGCATCGAATTGGTTTGATGTGGTGAACGTTGGTGGTGGTGGATTTGAAATGGTGGTAGATGATGATGTTGTGTTGATATTTTTCATGTTGGATAATGGTATTGATGTGATTGGTCCTTGTGAGACCATGCTTTGTGATCTTAAGGGTGTGTTTGATGGTGTTTCCATTGCTTGTGTATTTATCATTTGTTGTTGCGATATCAACAATAAATTTTGAGTGTTTGGTACAATGCTTTGATTGATGGTTGGGATGTAGGTTTGATTGATACTTGGTAGGGGAGGAAGCCCTAAACCAAGGAGTGATGTGGATGATAATGGCAATGGCGAAAGTGGTGGAAATGTAAGAGGCGTGAGTTGTTGTGAAAACGTCATGGTGTCGAATAAGCCCCCTAGTCCAAACGTATCTCCCTCTTCTTGTGAATTTGTGAGAAGAGGTGTTTGTGGTGCTGCATGAAAATATGATGATGACGGATCGTGATGGAATGTGAGAGTAACATTCTTGTGTAATGGGTTTTCGGGCATGCTTTGTTCCAAGGTGGTGCTTGCGTCCAAACTTTGATTATTAACAAGGGGATGTGATTGAAGAGCATTCAGAAATGTGTTTCCCTTGTTGACATTGGGTTGGGTTGGAGCAAATGATGTTGTGATTTGAGGAATGTTTTGTGTGACGTTTTGGGATGGAGGTGTAGATGTGATGGGGATGTGGATGAGATTGGGGGAAATGATGTGTCCACGATAGTACTTATATCAAAATCTGACAGCAATTTGGCCCCTTGTTTTGCTAGTACAATGAAGGGTTAAGTCTCATCATAATGTTGATGATTCTATGGTTGTCTGGATTTTGGAGCATTTCTGCCATTTCCTCGCTAGGCATTCTAAAAGTGAGGTCCTCTCCTTGATTTTCTTCTTGGGGATGTTGTGATGATGAGAGTGTCAATGGGTTGCTTGATTCTATTGGATTCATTTCTGCATTGGTTTGGCTAAGATCACTTGAAGCGGGCATTTCTTTGTTGGCTTCCATACTCTTCTTGTATTGAGATCTTGTTTGGACCATAAAACAAGGATCAAGAATATGGGAGATGAATCTCTTGATTCTTTGGATTGATCTCTATTTTATGTCCCAAAGTGAAAATTTTAAGATGCCTTGAGGATCAAAGGTGATTATGATATGATGATGATGTTTAAGGATGAATGATATGGATGCTCTTGGCTTTTGATGAATCTTGAATGAGACACTAGGCTTTTAGGACTTTGGATTTTGATTTGTTTGGGATTTTTTGAGATTTTGAGATTTTGGGATTTTGTCCTTGATTTTGATTTTGATTTTGTTTTGGATTTTGAACAAAAGGACCCTAAGATGTTTGATAATGATCTAAGAGATAGTTTTGTTCAAAGGATGATGATTTGGATATGTGTGAAGAGAAGGATGCATCTACCCACACCTATCCAAATAAGATGATAGTTTCACTAAGTATATGAAGAAGGATTCATCCACGTACACTAAGTTAGACAAGATGATTTTGATAACTTTGACTAAGTATATGCAAAAGGATGCATCTACACATGCCTAGCCAAAGGTGTTTTTGATAATGTTCTCAAGGATTTTGTCTCAATGATTTTGATGATGGTTTGGATTTTGCCATAAAGCCTAGTATCAAGGATGATTTCAAGATTTATCAAAAGGTGATGATGAGGTGGATTTTGTTTTGATGTATGGATGAAATATTTTTGATAATGTTTTGATCCTAAGATGAACCTAAAAGGACACTTCGTTTGCCAAGACCTAGGTATTGAAGAGCATGCATATGCTTCCTAAAGACCTTTGTAACCAAGAAATGATTTCATTTGAACATTCATGTTTCCAATCAATGATTTTTGCTTTTGGGATTTTGGAGTCTTCAACACATATGAAAGTTCATTTTGTTTAGCTTTGCTTAATGGCTTTATTTAATCAAAAACACTTTCTTCAATTAGGTTTTCAAACTAAGATGTCCAATGTCTTAATTTCTTCAAACCCCACGAGATATGTTATGTGGAAATTTAATGAACTTAAGGCAAGGGGTTTTCCTATTGTTTACTTAAGAAGACAAATTGATATTTAATCCAATGCTTAGAAACCTCTAAGGATGTGAATCCTAAGGGAAAGCAATAACATATGGATTGAGTCAAATGTATTTGTCTTCAAAAGGGTTTGAAATTTGGATGGTGTTAAGTGTTTGTTTTGAGATGTTTTCGATCAAGCAATGCATTTTGTAACCCAAGAATAAGTACAATCCTATGGATGTGTAAGACAATATTTGTTGGATTCCCACTTGGACAAGTCCAGCTACGCTTATCTCTAGCGAATGGTTAGATGCTTGACCCCTTGGCTCCCTCCACGGCACTCACTTGCTCACGGGGCAGCCAAGCATCAACAGAAACTCCATGGCATGTTTTCCATTTCTACTAGAAGGCCAGTAAAAGTGTGGGGTGGTGGCTTGAGGAATGACGTTCTTGCACCAACAAATAGATAAAGGATTTTGGAAAGAGAATTCTAGCCGCATTAAGGTTTTAGTAAGGACTT
Organism: Sequoia sempervirens; assembly: GCA_007258455.2. Taxonomy (NCBI): domain Eukaryota; kingdom Viridiplantae; phylum Streptophyta; class Pinopsida; order Cupressales; family Cupressaceae; genus Sequoia; species Sequoia sempervirens. The sequence continues at coordinate 26,967 of VDFB02335632.1, forward strand.
TTTTTGTTTGTAGGAGTTGACTAGCGACAAGAGTCCCCCTTCCGGATCCATCTTCACCGAATCAACAGCATATTGAGAATTGTTTCTTCCAATATCCACATTTATATCCCGGTTGGAAATACTCTTGGATTTAGAGTGTTACCGGTTGAGTCATTCCCTTGGGTGATTACTTTTTCCCCAAGGCAAGCCCTCTAGGATAAATAAAAGTGAATGAAGAACAAAATATGTAACTCGATCAATCTTTGAAAGCAACAAAGAGTGAGAATGTATGCGAAAATTCCCCCACTCACACTCGCACAATAGTTTGTTCAATTTTAAGCCCAAATCTAAGTGTGGAGGTGATTGCTTTATCTCAACCCAAAGTCATAGAAAAGACCTTTTGATTCTCAAGATCACTATAAAGCACGAGAGAAGCACATACGTCCTTTTCCAATGGCTTTAGTCTAAGTAAGCCCTCACAAAAACACAACTATACTTGTTCTTTTTAAACCCTCAAAGCAATATGTGAGTTCATTTTAAAGCACCAAATCACAAGTGAAAAGACATTTGTTCAATTGTTTAATCCATAAATTAAATCTAGTGAGTTGTAGATCCTAAGATTCTTTTTAATCCTTTTGCAAGAAATAAACAAAAAGAATCCTTTTTAAACCCAAATGAAAGCTAGTGTTCTAAAGAAAGAAAAGATGAAAAGGAATTCCCTGAGTGTTAAAACCATGACACTTAAGTGTTAAAAACCTTTGACTAGACAGAAATATCCTCTCCAATAGCTACTCCTTCGCTTTGCTTCCAACCTACAAAGAGAGACAAAGCGGTTAAATTCCTAGAAAAGAAACCGAGTGTGACGGAGGAAGAAGCAATCATAGAATAAAAACGTGCTAAAATTTAATTTTCCATTTCGCATCTTCCAGTGTCACAATTAAATGCGTCTATTTTTCCTCCAGTAAGCTCCCTCATTGCTTGTTGATGTGACTTTTCATGTCTTCGGATAGGAAACTACGCAGTGCATCGCTCTTTGCTCCAGTGATCCGCGGTTTTTGAAGGCGATAGAGTTTTGAATTTTTGGCCGATGCAAATGTTGGCAGTCAGTATTAGTTTAAATTGAAGAATTTACATTTGAGGATAGGCCAGTGGCCTTCATCATGGCCGATGAACTACGCGGTCTTCTTTCTTGAAAGCCTTGTGAGGAGTCCGCGGCGCAAAAACAGCGACGCTGGCGAGTCCGCGGCGCAAAAACAGCGACGCTGGCGAGCCCGCGTTGGAATTTCCTGTGTGTGCAGAAAAGCGCAGAATTTTTGAGAAAATGTTAAAATCTGTTGATCAGCCCTCCTTCTAGCACCAAAATGTGAACCCCAAATCTATGTACCTGCAAAACAAAGAGATTAAACACCTCAAGTTAGATATTGCAAGTATAAACAAGGATTCCCCATGGAATCCATTTACAATTCAAACTAGGAATGAAAATATGCAAGAACACAATACAAGAGATAAACCAAAGATGAAATCCTAATTTAAATAGAAAAATCTTGATCCCATGGGAGAATTGGTGCCAATTTGATGTGGAAATTTGGCCCTTTCCCAATTCCTATGATTGCAAGCTTCGATATGTAGACTTGATGATGAACTTTGATCCACTTTTGATGATGAATGATGAAGACTCCAAGCCAAATCTACAAAGAACCTAGCTATGAACTCAATGGTGTGAAACTTGATAGATATTTGAGCATGGTAACTTTACTCAAATTGTGGATGATGAAATGAGGAGAGGAGCTCTTCATTTATAGGATTTCAAGATGGATGAAAGCCCAAATTTGAGCAATGTGGGACTAACTTCCATCCAAGGATATGGTGCCACTTGTCAAGCTATGAATGGATGATGGTTGTGCAATATTTGGGGTTTGTGCCAATAAATGCCAATATTTGAAATTCAAATTTGTTGAAATGACATGTAAGAGGGAAGGGAAAATGCACTAAATGCCACTTGGCTCAAGGAAAAGGACATGTAAGAGATCTTAAATTCCTTGTTGGATGTACATGTTGACTTGGAATTTTTGAATTCAAATTGAGAGAATATTCCAAAAGATGCCATGTGAGGGAAAATAGGGATTTAATAAATGAATAAATCTATTTTTCATGTGCAACTTGCATTATCTAGAGGATGTGACATGAGATTAGATTAAATTAATCAAGGGTTAATTAATTTAACATGAGATTTGATGATGTGACTTATTTGATTTAGATTTATGGATTTATTTAAATCGGATAAGAGAGGAATATGACAAGAGATTAATTAAATAAGGATTTTGATTTATTTAATTAAAAAGAATGATGTTATATTAAATCAAATAAGTTTTTAATTTATTTAATTTAATAGATAGACTTTAGGGATTTAATCAAATAAACTGATTATTTAATTAAATGGGATAATTAGATCAAATGGATTGATTTAATTAACAAGAAATGACAATTAGACAAAATGATTTATTTAATTAAGAGACAAATATTGATGAATTTAATCGGATGGGGAATTTGATTAATATGATTTAGACCGAGGATGATTGGAAGAAGCGATGTTAGTAAAGTCCACGGTCGGATGCATGTGATGTCAATCCCGTTATGTTTAGATGTCTACACCCGGTAGTGATCGATTGTTTCCATGTAGCATCAGTTGCTATGTTGTTTTCCCTTGGTATTTGTTCAAATGTGATGTCAATGAAGGATTCCTTGAGGATTTCCACCAGTTTCTTGTATGGGGTTAGTTTTTCATCCTTTGTTTGATATTCATTATTGACCTGGGTGATGATAAGTTGTGAGTCTCCATAGACTTTTAGTGCCATAATCTACCATTGTACTGCAATTTTGAGTCCTATAACAGGAGCCTCATATTCTGCAATGTTGTTTGTGCAAGGAAAAGACAACTTATATGACTTTGGTATGCAATCTCCTTGTGGTGTTATGAAGAAGACCCCTACTCCTTACCCATGTTGTCTATAGGATCCATCAAAATATACTTTCCAATGATTTGTTGCATTTATGTTAAAGATTGACTCATCGGGAAACTCTAATATCAATGGGTTTTCTATATATATAGGTGCTTTTGCTAGTTGATCTGCAATTACTTGTCCTTTAATGGTCGTTCGTTCTACATACTCAATGTCGTGTTCTATCAGAATCATGCACCATTTAGTTGTTCACCCTGTGAGTGTTGCTTTAGAAAGCAGATACTTGAGAGGATCTATCTTGGTGATGAGTTTTATCTGATGTGCCAACATATAGTGTCTAAAATTTTGTGCAACGAACACCACTGCAAGGCAAGCCTTCTCAATGGATGTGTAATTCAGCTCATGTCCCATCATGGTTCTATTGATGTAGTAAATAGCTCTCTTTCTCGTTTTCATCATGTTGAGCTAAGAGAGAACCAAGGGTTGATGTTATTGTTGATATATACAAGATCATTGGCTTGTTCAAAATTGGTGGCATAAGGACTGGCAGTGTGAGAAAGTACTCCTTGATTTTATTGAAATCCTAATCACATTTCTCATCCCATTTGTATGCTACCCCCTTGTGGAGTAGATGATAATATGGGATAGCCTTATCTGCTAATTTTGCTATAAACTTATGAATGGATTGGAGTCTTCCCTGCAAACCCCTTAACTACTTCAATGTTCTTGGCTCTTCCATCTCGAGAATTCCTTTGACTTTGGTGAGGTCTATCTCAATTCGTCTCATAGATAAAATATACCCGAGGAGGTTTCCTAATTGCACCCCAAAGACACATTTCTTGGGATTGAGTCTAACCTTGTATTCCTCTAGCCTATCAAGGATGGAGCTCAGTGTCACTATGTGATCCCAACGCTTTCTTGATTTATCTAATATGTCATCCACATAGTCTTCCATAGTTTTGTGAATCATGTCATGGAAGATCAGCGTCATAGCTCTCTAATAGGTAGCTCCTGCATTTTTCAACCCAAATGGCATCATGTTCCAGTAGTAAGTTCCCCATGGGCAGGTGAAATTTTTTTGTGTTGATCATCCTTAGCTATCATGATCTTATTTACCCTGAAATTTTTTTCCATATATAGACATAGGTCCCTCATCATTCTTTGGTACTTGGGGGATCTTGTAGTACTTGGCCTCCAAATTCTTACAATAATAAAATGGTTCAGGATCTCCATGGACTGTGACCTCTTTATTTTGATAGGGAAAATTGACACATTGATGGAATGTGGATGCGAAGGCTTGCATCCCATGGATCCATGGGCGCCCCAGGAGGATATTGTAAGGTAATTCAAGATCAATAACTTGGCATGTATTTTCCATGATAGCTGGCCCTACTTGAATAGGGAGTTGAATGGTGCCTTGAGACACCCATTCCTGATCATCATATGCCCTGATAGTAATACCCTTACCCTTTTCAATGATGTCTTCAGAGAACCCTAGATTCTTTATTAGCTTGAGAGTACAAATATTTAGACCCACACCTCCATCCACCAAGACTCTTTTGAATTTATTTTTATGGAGTAAGACTTTGAGATGGAGTGCACGATTATGATATGGTTGAGTTGGGAATTCTTGATCAAAAAATGTTAGGAGATGTGCGGTAGTGATATGTCTGACCATAGCTTAGAACTGGTCTACATCAAGATATGTGGGGATGGTGGACGAAGCTAATGCCTTTTTTAGGATTTCCCTATGGGCTAGTGAAATTTTCAATAACTCCATGATGGAGATTTGGGTAGGGTTCTTTTTCAATTGATCCAGGATATTATAACCACTAGGTACTGACTTCGGATTGGTGGTGGATGCCTTTGGTGGTTGGGGTTGTCCTGCAATGGTAATTCTTCCACCACGTGTGGTGACCCCACAGTCGGCTTTGGATCTTTTGATGTTAACAATGGTGACCCACTCATCTAAGGATGCAACAACATGGTCATAAACATGGTTCACACTATTATACTTCACCTTACCATTGGTGTTTCCCTTATTGTGATCTGGCATCAGATTCGAGTATATTTTGAGATATTGATTTCCTGCGAGTTGTTCAATGGTTATGGTTTTGTCGTCGATGAGGTCCTAAATCAAATTTTTAAGTTGCATGTAGTTGGTCGTTCTGTGTCCCTTAATTTTGTGAAAATTGCAAAGATGTTTCTCATTATACCATGGTGTTTTAACTTGAGGCTCTTGATAATTGTCATAAATAGGGATCTTGATGATTTTTTCTTGTACCAATTGTTGCAGGATAGACTCAATTGGTCCCCCAAGCGGTGTGTATTTTTGTTTAAGAGGATACATGTTCCTTGGAGGTGGTCCTCCTTGATTATTCAGGTTATTGACTGCTTGATTGTTGGGTTGTTGTGATGATGTGTTGTCTTTTGTGTTGTTTTGGTTTTTGACTTGCAGTTGTTGATATGATTGTGTGTTTTTCCTTGGGGCAGTGATAATAACTTTGGCTTCAACCACACCATCGTTAGTGACATTCTTGTTCTTTTCCCATGTGCAAGTTTTTTCATTGTAATTGGTTGATGGTTGGTTGTCTTGATAGGTAGGTGTCCCCCCTTGTGCAATAAGGGCTCTTTCGATGTTGAGTTCCTTGGGGATCAACTAGTCATATGTGGTGATTCATTGTATTTTTAGATGGAAGGATAAGGTTCCTTTGAGATTGGCAATGATAGTACATATTTGTTGTTCTTCTAGCATAGTCCACTTGCTCTTGTTGGCCTTGGATCGCCATCGTTGCAAGAAGGATGCAAATG
>VDFB02335633.1:0-26283 GCA_007258455.2 Sequoia sempervirens
GTACTCACTTTCAACATTTTAAAAGATCAATGATGATACCAAGAATAATAAATTATTGGGATGACAACATTGCATTGTTAGAATTGCATGTCTAGATTGCATTCATACTAGATGTTGTAGTGGTATTTATACATTTCTCCAAGGATGATGCTATTTCTATCATTAACAGATTGAGTACATTTGACATTACCAAAAAAGGGATCATTTAGAGGCATGAGAATTAGGACATCATTCATAGCATTATAACATCATCTCACCATTCATTTATTCATTAGATCATTCATATATTTGCATCATGAAAATCTAGAAACAAATGCATTGATCATATCATTTCCATCCATATACATTTAGTCATGCATTTTAGTAACAAAGCATCAACATATGAAAATTTCCATTCATCTTCTTCATACATGCATTCACATATTTGCACCAGAAAATACAAAAGCATATATTACCATGCATATCATACACCCGTAGGAACATGTAGAATTATCCATCATTAGAATCATCCATTTTTGCATTAACATCATTATCCATCCATTGTATCATACATAATTGCATCAGAAAAATACAAAAATAATAGCATGTAAACATTTTTAATAAAACATCATAGAATCATAATGCATGTTGCATCCATAATATCATCATAATGAAACATCACATAGCATACATAATAGGAAATTAAATGCATCCATCATGATCAATTCACATAAACACATAGGAAAATCATCATCATTGTTGCATATATATCTTAAAATATGTCAAGTGTACAAGGATATCTAAATGTAAAGAAATACATCATCAAAAATGGTGGTAGATTCATCAATTATTAGTGTACACATATCATAAATGAACATTAAATATCAAGAACTATGTGGTACTACCCCCAGATGGTGCTGACATCCCTAGACCTATACCCCCTCTTGTACCTGATGGACCCACACCTGGATCTCTTCGATCTCCAAGAAATGGTTGTGTGACACCCATGCTCACTATTTGAGGCTATGACCTGCAGAATAGGGCGTGCAAGCTAGCCCTGTGGGAGGGAACATAGTGTGATCTCCTATAAGAGTGAGCCTCCCGTGATATGATGCAGATAGGAACCCCTCTCTAAAGTAGTCAGTGGATCCAACAGATGTTGCAGCCTACTGCAACCTCTCAGTGATGGCCTCTACCTACTCTACCTATCATCTTAATGCATCCCTCTCCATAATCAATGTAGTAACCTAGCCCTATCCTTGTACCTATCCTTGGTCCTGCACCTATGCTAACTATTTTTGGGTAACATCCCTCTTGGCCATCAGACTCTGTATCTATCCCTGAGCCTGTAAGAGTTGTGCCTAGACTTGTTCTAACAAATATGTTTGTGCCTATAACTATCCCTACACCTCTGTCAACTAGCCATAAATAGTCTGAACTTGGGTATGCAAGGTAGTGATTTGAGATTATTGTTGTTGAGAGTAACCGTATCTGGACATGCTACTATGTTACTGCCACTAAAGATTTCCTCTTGCAAGGAACTCTGACATCAAACCCTAGGTGAGCATCACCTCCTCTATCTCCTCCACCTCTGTCATCACCACCATCATCACCACAATCATCTCCCCCCTCCTCCTCATCTCCATTGCCTCTACCTCATCTCTATCTAGATGACTTGTCATCAACATCCTCTAATGCTAGCACTGGCTCATCAGGTCTTGAAATCCTCATAAATGAATGCTCAAAAAAATATTTTCAGTACTCCTAACTCATATACCCCCCAACAATATTTGAAAGGTAATCCTAGATCACTAGCTATAAATGATTGTACTCATCACATGCAGCATCATATGATAATGTGGGCCCCCACTCGATCACATCCTGTTGTCTCTGTGCATACATGGCTAATCCTTGAGGCATCCCTTGAACTCTGTCATACTTTCTGAGCACCCTTAGCAACAAAATTTTCTCGATAATGTAACATGTATGCCTAATAAGGTATCTACCAGTCATTAAATAAGGTACCTCCAAATGATCCTCGACCCACTACTCAATCTACATATGGTCACCATGTAACTGAATCCAGATCATCTAGTACCCATCTTTAGTACTCTAGTTTTCCCAACTTATGTTGGACAACTGCACTTGCATAAACATAGATGGAAGGCCTCCCAAATGGCCAAAATCTATCTGTCTCTAGCCATGTCAGTACAATATTCTTGCAGGCCTAGTCCTAGAGCAATGTAACCCCTGCTGAGAGACTGTCTCCTCTGAGGTATACCACCTCATGCAAATCATGATACAAGTGTGTGCACATGCATGAACCCTAAGAAAAATAGGTCCCAAACTAAATCATCTATTCTAATGGCTAACCCCAACTGATAGACAATCCCTTATTCCTCTTGTCAAGACATAAGAAGCCACCGAAAAATCTCACAAGAAAGGAAGGAAAAGGGGCATATCTCTCAAACATCTCCTACCATGGTATCCAATACCCAATAATCTGATCATCCTAGAAAATATAGTGCAAGGCATCTGCACCTCCTGCTTAGTGTGATCATAGGTCATGATATCACCCACTATAGGAATCCACTAAGTATTGTAGAAATCCTCTAGTGTCACAGTCATCTCTCTAATGGCCAAATGAAAATTTTTGTGGTTTCTATGCCATCTCTTGGCCAATGCAATCAACAATCCCTAATTAATCCTAATTTGGGGCATGTCAATTAGTGAAGATAGGCCACATCACTCAATAATATCTCTATCAGTGTGTGATAACCATGGGATCATCTACCAAGTACATGGGAACCTCTCTCAATACTAAATATTATTTAAATTTATCTCCTATCATTATAAAAATAGCACAATCAACAAATCAATCAAATCAAATCAACAAAACAATCAAACATCAATCAGTCATCCTATCAGTTCTAGTGAAATTGTTTTCATCAAATCTTTTGAACATCTATTTTGACTCTCACCTATCATGAGGTCAAAATGACATCATCATTAGTGTATCTTTCCTATCATGAGGTCACTAAATCATCTAATCTATCATCAACAACAAATCATTGGCTAACACAATTAAACATCACTAATTTCAAGGACAAAAACAAAAAAATCTTTAAATTTTTCTTGTATGCACCATAATAGAGTTTCTAAGCACTAAAACAATAGATGCACCATTAAAAGCATCGAATGTGCCGTTACAGGATGTAGAAGTGTTGATTCATCAGATTCACTAGAAGATTTCTCTGATGTGCCAGAGAATCCCTTATATGCACCATTTCATTGGATGTGCTGGAGAATCTCTCTGATGCACTGAAATCCCAATCTAAAGTGTCATTTCTTCACATTTCCCTATTGACTATTCATATGCACCATTATAGGTCGTGGATGTGCCACAAGGTCAAAGCACCATTACACACTATAGAAGCACCAAAAATCCTATCCTAAGTGCTAAAACTTTTGGTGGATCCATCAAAGAATCTAGGCTATGCGCCATAGAAAAAATTGCAAGCACCAAAACTTCTTAATAATTTTAAATCCAAAATTAATAACATGGGAAAATCATTTCAAATTCACAAGATTTTTTTTGAAATCCATAATAGAGATCCATATCTCGTTGGCCGATTTTGTTGTTGCACTTGCTTGAATCAATAAGTCTCATGGGGGATCACCATTTTGTTCAAATACTCAAGAATGCTCTCTCACTTAACTAATTTTCAAAATCATAACATGCACAAATGACTCCTTTTTCACTTTTTTCCTCTTAATAAGGGTAATTAAAAGGGTAATTTTGGTGGGATATTTTAATTTCTTTTAAGGCTCAATTAATTGGGGCAGCTCAAATTCTTCTATATCAAGAGATAAATCTTTGCAATATCATCAAACCTGAATTATATCATCTTCATCATCACAAATCAATGGAAATTTAAAAAAATCATCAAAAATATTTTATTATCAAAAATTCCTTGATTTATCTCCTCAGGGGGCATACATTCATAATCTTCTAAAAATCACCGCCTGGGGCATCATCAAAATTTTAGCAGCAATATTAAGTTTTTCTTTGAAGTAATGCGTAAACACATCACTTCAAAGAGGGGAAAAATGTATACACCCGAAATTGCTTTGGAGAATATTAATTAAATATCAATTATTTAATTAATGAAATCTTGACTCCTCTACTATATGAATAAATTAATAATTTATTTACATAGTTTGTATTTTATTAATTCCTCTTTTCTAAATTACTTTCTTCATGATTTAATTCAAATAAACAAATCTAACTATTTTTTTATTTTGATTAATTCCCTCTCATTAAACTCAAATTTGTCACATTTCTCCATATTCTTCTAACCTTCTTCCACCTCATCCTCCAACTCACCATGTGTCACATGAAAATAATTATTCCTAATTTCTAAAATGGATATTTACTCTCAACAATTTTAACCAACTCAAAGACACATGGCTTCTTTTTTCAATTGATTCTTTTCTACACTTGGAAAGATTGTTTTACTAAAGGGAACAATTGTCTTATTTTCTCCATCTTCCTCATTCCTCATAAATGATTTATGTAGATTGAATCCTGATTGTTCATTGCTGCCAACTCACCTAATACCTTGGTGAAATCTATAAATAGATTCCCATTTATAAATTTTGCATAAGGAGTATTTGCATAACATTACTCTACAGGAATTCATTTAGCATTTTGAGAGCTTAGTTTGCATTTTCAATTGAGCATTTAGAATATATTAACAATTAGATTAGAATCATGGCTCTTTTAGATGTTTCTTAGCTTGTTTAAATTTAGCATTTAGAATCATATCATCTTCATTAGTTTAATTCTTCTTTGCATCATTTCCATATCATTCTATAGACAACAACTCACTCATCATGTCAATTCACCATATCATTTAGTTGAATCATTTAATCATGTAGATGTAGAATTTGATTCTAGATTTTGGTTAAAAAGGCTACTCATTTCTTAGGTGTTATCCCAATGATTAGTGTACAATTAAGCTATGAGAGCATAATTACTATGGAATTTAAGAATAGAGGGAGATGGAATGTTTTTAAGGAATCATGTTACCGAATTATACTTTGTTAATTTAGATTTCCTTACTGTAATACATTGCATCTAATTGTGTGTTATTTGTTAATATAATTCACTTATTTTCCTACACATAGTTCACACTATTTATTCTTTCATATCTTTATCCTAGCCTCTCTTAATATGACCATTACTAATTTTTATATCTTAATACATTGTGATATGTGATGAAAATCTCCTTTAATTAATTATGGTATGTTTTCATACTAATGAAGTCTCACTAAATATTGAGACATTATGTTACTATTTGTTCTCATATTTTTTTATATATGTTTATAATGCTTACTTCTTTGGAAGAGGTCAATACCTTACTTCAATTCTTTGTGATTATCCTATTTACATCCTTATTGGATGAAGAGTGATAATGGTGTGCATGTTTCTCACTATTTTATACATTTAAGGGCATCTCCCATAATATATTATCTACTTATAGATGATGAAATAGCATTTTCTTGTAAAAAAATTCATACACATAATATTACTTATATGTTTCCATGTTTTAAAACTTATACTAATATTGTTAATAATCATAATGATTTTGGTATTGATGAGTACATGCCTAGTGATGATCTAAATTGTGATTTTTGAACAAGACAAGCCATACCAGTGTAATATTATATCTTCCTCATGAGATTATTGTATATCATAGTAAAATTTTATCACATGTCATAAGTTTATATATTACATGTCTAAAATTATGATTACTTCTATCCAAAAAGAAAAAATTATTTACTCCTATTTACCTTGTACTAGTGTTTAGAATCAAACTATCATCTAAAAACTAAAACATCTTTTTTCATTCAAACCCAAACTTCACTAGCTTATCGATCCAAACCATCCCATTATCCATCTTAATCCAAAATTGTAACCATGCATTCATCTTACCTTGATAGTCACCATAATCAAATTGAAAACCTCTTCTTTGATGATGATAATGTTATCCTTCTCTATCATCCATAGTATTATCCCAATGATTATAATGAGAGTCTTGTTTATCAACTAGAGTATGACCCCTATGATGATAATAAGTCTTTTTGATAAACCAAATTATGAACCTTATGATGATCAAACCTTATATTTTATTACCTTAAGCAAGAGGTATCCATGTATGTTCCATTGATACCAACAACCCATAATCTCTAGTAACATATCAATTAGTTCTCAATACCAATCATCAAAAATCTCTAGTCATCCATCCATCAATCCTCAATACCAAAAACCCAAATTCTCTATTTTTTCATCCATCTACCCTCCTATCCAACAATCCACAATCCCTAGTTACCCATACATCTATTATCCATACCAAAAACCCACAACATTCCAACCTAGTTACCAAAAACCCATAAAGTCTAGTCATTCATCCATATATATCCTATATCAATAACCAATTAACATGATCTATATCATTAATCATTGAAAAAAATCCATTAGTCATCCTCATCGTAACCTTGACAAGGGAAACAAATCTTCTATTGGTGTGAATAGATGTCTTGTACCTATTAGTCTACCTTGCTAGGGACTTATGGGATTGATTCACATGTTAAGTTTACTTAGGAAATAAGTAATCCAAGTCTACTTTCTAAACTACTAATTTATTTTGAAAATAGTTGAGATTAAGGGGTTCAAAAGAGGGATGTACACAAATTGGTGTTGTTTTTGTCAAGAAAACATAACATAGCAACTCTTGTACAACCTGAGCACGGTGAACTTTTTTTTAGTATTTTTAAAATCACTATGGTCAAAAGTTAGATAACAACATCTAGTTGATGCACAATTTTTTTGATAATTTTTTAATGAATATTTGATTTTTTACTAATTTTCTAAGTCGGAACTTCCTGAAAAGTAGAATTTTGGCCGTGCTCCCCCTAAATTTTTTTGAAAATAATTGATTTTTTTTTTTCTTTTTTTTTTAAATTTTTTTAGAATAGAGTCTAGTTTCTAAAAATGTAATTTATTTGAAAATTTGATGAATGGTTAATTTATAAGAAAAAAACACCAAACACTACTTTTTAGCAAAAAACAGACATACAAACAAAAGAAATTATGGATGAAATGCTTAACATTGTCAAAAAGTGAAAAAAATTACATCATTGGATACCTAAGAGTGAACCTAACATTACCCATGTGTTTTATTTTGTCGATATTGAACTAGATGCAATCTTGATGGTGAGCACAAACTTGATTATGTGAAAAATTGTAGAATTTGCAAAAAAACGTCTCTAGCCTTATTGGGAATTCCCTCAAAGCCTTTGGGTTGGTATCCCAAGGCAAATAATTTCAATTTTTTCTTTCTTTTTTAATGTGAAATAACATGAGTGCGTTATAACGTGAATGTGTTTTCTATTTTTTTTTTCAAAAATTGCCACAAAATTGGTACCCAACTTCATGCACCCGCCCTTACAAAGGTTCTCTAGACAGACTAACAGGCTCTTGGCCAAATGACAACAATGTGAACAAGGACAATAAAATGACATGCTAGAGTCCCATACGCACATTGGCATCTTGTATAGACTAGATACAAATTTTATCACATGAAACAACAAAATGACTACTAATCAATCAGATTGCTTAATAAAGTGTAAATGAACTCAAATAAAGTAAGATAAACTAAGTAATATATGGATTAAATGATGATAAAATGAAAGAAAAGGAAGAAAGGGCTCACAACCAATGTAGAAATGAAGCCTCAATGAAGTGGATATCTTCAACACCTACACACATAAGACCAAGGGAGAATGTTGGAGCTATATAGGGGTTTTGCTCAGTCAAACTACCATTTTGGTGTTCCCACCTCCATAGATAGCAAAATAGATAGAGAAAGTGAACAAAGTAACCAAATATGAAGTCATAAAAGCAATCCCCACTCAAGGAGGAGAACTTGTATCATGAGATAGGGATGCAATAGATAGGAGATGTGAGAAATCCCAAGATGCTCACAAGCACAAGGTAAGAGAGATATTAGTTGCAAGGCTTAAGGAAGCCAAGAAGGGAAACAAAGTTTTGAGAGCCAAGAGAGCTGTAGAGGGAATTGTGAGAATACAAGAGTGCTATTGTAGTGAGGTGTGAAAGCAAGAGAGCAAGACCAAGAGAAGAGGGAAAGGAAGGATCCAAAGCAAGAAAGATCTAGAGGAGGAAAATGAATTGAAAAGAGAGCATTTAAAAAGAGAATCGGAGGGAAAAGAAGCTTCACAAATGGTTACTATTACCTATAGACACTTAAAAAGTCTTGACTGATACTATACATCTGATTTCAATCAATTAACACCATTTCTTCTAAAATAATTTCAAATTAACCAGTTTAATTGAATAATCAACATTATTTAATTAAATTCAACTATTAATCAAATAATTAAATTTATTGATTAATTTATCTTTCTTCTGTTTAATTTTCATCATATTTAATTATATCAAATAATTTAATTAAATCCCCCTAAGTCTTCTCATTTGATTAAATAAGTGAAATCAAAATGTCATAATGCCCTAATTCATTCCAATTAATTAATCCTAAATGTCTTTCTAATCATCATTAATAAATCCTCCAACTTTTAACTCTTCAAGATTTAAATCAACCCATGGTCAAATAATCAGGTTGCACATGAAATTAATTAATTCCTCTATTTATCCTCACAATGGCATATTCCAAGGAATATTCCTCTCAACCACCTCTCATTCAATTTCCCTCGAAAGGATTTCAAAATATCTTACATCCTCAATAATTCCTCTTACATTTTTAATAAATTATTTTTACACCCTTTCAAGTCCTCTTACATTCTCTTACATTCTCATTTATTCCTCTTACATCCTCCTTTAATCAACACATTTCCCAAAATGTGTTCCACCTTCCTCCAATAGAATTGTGACACTTGGCACATTTTCATTGGATCCCATTTTATCCCACATTCACCAATTTCACTCATTCTTCAACCCTTGAGTTCTATTAATAGAAGCATTCTCTTCACAATATGGATCCACAACTTCAAGCATTATCACTATAGGCATTTCAACTCATAGGTAGTCCATCATTTTCATCATATTTATCTAAGTTATCATCATTCGGAGTCAATTCAACACTTGGATCATCAACATCTGCAAAGCTTGTCACAAGGGATTGGGAAAGGGATTATTTTAACATCAAAGGAGCACCACTTCTCCTATGGGATGAAGATTTAGCTAGTTCAATTTAGATTACATGCTATATTTGTTTGATATATGATCATTTTCATGCTCTCTTCTTGTTTTAGTTAAGAATTTCATAGGGAGTACTAAATTTGGCTTTATAACATGTTCAACAAGTGTTTGTTGATCTTATGCTAGCTTTCTATAGGTTTGGTGTTCACATTTTGGTGCTAGAAGGAGGCTAGCCACTTTAATTTGACAAATTTTACATAAAATTATTGTTTTTTGTAGACACAAGGGAGTGATGCTGTAATTTCCAATTATAGTTTCACATTTGCAAACTTTTAGAGTGTTTCCTTCAGTTTAAATGCTACTTTTTGTACATCACGCTACATTTTCTTGCCTTTGTCACATCACATTTTCTCCTTTTGTTTTCCATCTTATTTCTATTTTTAATAGAGTGTCACCTTTTAAATTTTGCCACATTTGCACTCTTTTCCTTCTATAGAGTGCCACTTTTTCTTTCAATAGAGCATCAAATTTTATTTTAGTGTCGCATTTGTGTAGTTGTAGAGCATCACATTTGTTGCATATCATTGCCTTTGCAGAAAAGGGAGGAAAATTGAGTCAAAAATCTAAAATCATTTTTTAATGCTCATTGTAATAGCTTAGTCTTTCCAATTTTATATTTTATTTACTACTTTAGGACCAATTAGAGTTATTTTTGGGCTTAAAAATTGCAAATAACTCAAGCTTTGTCAAAGTTGGTTAAAATTGAACATTAGGAACTTACTAGATTTTGATTTTGGACTAAAATTGAACAAGGAAAACTCATATTTAAGATTGGTGCTCCAAAATGAAATCATCTTTATTTTGGGCTTAAAAAGAACTTGTGCTTTCACTTGTCTTATTATTTTTTGCAATTTGTGTCACTTGAATGTGTATGCACTTCTCTTGTGATATTCAATGATCTTGAGAATCAAAATCATTCTATTGACATTGGTTGTCTAAAATCACCCACACATTTCAATTTGGAATTAAAATGAGCAATCATTCGAGTGTGAAGGAAAGGCATTATGTGTGCTCAACTCTAACTATTTTATGCAATATAGGTGGTTGAACTACAAATGTAATTCTTCGCTATTGTTTATCTTTAGAGGGCCTTTCTTGGTGGGAAAAATTACTCACCCCAAGGGAACGACCCAAGTGGTAACGAGCATAAGCCAAGCTCTTCTAAACTATTATACAAGTTTCTAGTTGCAAAGAAAGTTTACAATCTATGGGATGTGGTATGTGAGAGCTCTCCCCTAGTATCTTTATGATGTGTAAATCCCTTGTTCTAAGGGTTGGGAGATCTCTTGAAATATTTTATCATAGTACCCCTTAAATCAGATGTCCCTACTACAACCCTTTGTTGAGAAGGCCAAAAATCCTTAAAAACATTTGTTGGCACAAGAATGATAGTTCTAAAGCAACTTCGCATCTATACTATTCAATAGTAGAAACAAAAAATCCTTAAGGTCTTTGAATCTTTAAGATTTTGAGATTTGGTAGTCCTGAGAAGAATGTGTCATGGAGGGGAGCCAGTGCCACCAAATCTCTAATTATTCACTTTGTCTAATGTTTGAAGAAATCTGAGTGGGGACTCAACAAACATAGCCATTTATATCCTAGGATTGTACAATTTGTGAGTCAGTTAAATACATTTCTTAGATCTCAAACTTTGAAACAAACATTCAACAAGTCATCAAAATTTCAAACCCTTTGGAAGAGAAAATATCCTTGAAAAGTCCAAATATTATTGATTGTCCCTCAAAATTTTATCCTTAGAGGCTTCTAAATATTTGGGCCCATATCTTAATTTATTCTCTTCAAAGTCAACCTAGGGAAACTATGGCTTTGACCCTTTTATTTTCACATAATGGACCTCATGGAATGAAAAAGAGTTAATGCTTAGACATTTAGTTTGAAAGTTAAGCAAGAAGTGTTGATGCGGTAAAAGAATCCATTTAATCAAGATAAAAGACAATTGAACCCCACATATGTGTTTGGTCAAATGATTTCCTGCAAATTCAAAATTCTGAAACCAAAGCCCATTAGTCATAACAAGCATATTACTCCAAAGGATTTCAAAAAACATTTTTTCGCACTTCACTAGAGATAGATTGGTATACAACTTTTACAAATGTGCTTCAAGAGATAATCCAAACTTGTATTCATTTTATTATTGTCAAATTTCAGGCCTTTTCCAATGTTTTGAATTTCTCACATAGGGTTGAAAGTTTTTAGAAGTATAGCATGTTCTTCAAAACCTTGTTCTTGCAAACAAAGTCCTTTCAGGTTCATCTAGGACCAAAATCAACACCCTCACCCATCCCAAACATCAATCAAATCTCACCTCACAAACAACTTTTGGAACCTTGGAAAAACCATTCATGCTATACTTTTGGTAAATCCTTCAAATCATAATAAAAATCACTTTGTTTGGCTAGGTGGGTATGGATGTTTATCCTTCTTCATACACTTAGTTAAATTATCATCCTTGTGGAAAAATTTATTCCAAGATAACATCTAACATCTAAGGATTTATAAGTGCATTATCCAAATCAAACTCCAAAAGTCCTAAATTCTAGTGTTCCTCCAAATTCCTCAAAATTTAAAACATTTGTATCATTCATCATCATACTTTGATCCTTAAACATCCTATATTTTCTTTTTGTACCTAATATTTAGACCAAACCAAGGACTTAAAGGTTTACCTCCTATTCCTAAAATTTGATCCCAATTTTATTGTCCAAACAAGATCACAACACAAGAAGATCATGGAGAAAAATAAAGAAACATCCACTTCAAGTGATTTGACTCAAACTGCATTATAATTTAACCCTATGGAATCAATTAACCCTCGACTTAACCTCTCGTCAACTACCTCAAGATCTTCAAGTGGGAGGCTACCAAGTAGAGGATGTCACCAACAACTTCCAAGGGATGACCCAAGATGAAATTATTGAGTTAGTCCAAAATATCAAAACACATAAGATTGTCAACATAGTCATGAGGCTCAATCCCACATAATACGTGTTGGAAATAGCAAAGGAAGGGACTAAACTCCCTTCTGATTTTGATGTGAGCACTATTATTGAAAAGCCTTTTGGGAACATACCTCAAGAACCATTCATGCCTTCATTCACAAACATCATCCATCCCATCATACAACCAACATCATATCATGCTCCAAGTCAACCTGTGATCACTAAGGGAAGTTCATTACTCCAAGCTCTTCAAACATAACCACTTGTCAATAATAAGAACTTGGAGGAAAACATGATCTTGGGTATGAATAGCACCATCCCAAAAGACCCAAAAGATACATATGTACCACTCATCTTCCATGGTGCAAAAAACCCCTCCACCATTTCTACAACACTGACATATCTTCTTGGTACACAAAGCTCCCTCCCGATGATGTCACAAGGACAAGTAGATTTGTTTGCATGAGGGGGGAATTTTGATGCATCATCCTCACTTTTGCAAGGGAACATACCACCAATCTTCCCATCGTTCCCACTATTTCCATCATCATCTACACCCAATCAAGGTGTAAGGAAAATCCTTCCATCTAATACACCAATCCCAAATCAAAAAGTCAAATAAATATAAAAACAAGTCAAATCAACAAAGCTATCATACCAAATCCTTTGGTCATGCTATCAATATCACAACACCAAGTGGTACCAATCCAAACATCTCAACCAATCACCATACCATCTACAACATCAAAAAAATCATACAATATAGTCTCACAAGGATTAAACATATCAACCATCAATCCAAACCCATCATCAACCACAAAACCCCTTGTCATCACTCAAAAAATACCACAACAACCACCTCAAAAAAATATTTTCATTTCATCTCACAAAATTCCACCAAATCCTCCACCTCCACCACCAAATCCCAACATATCAAATCAATACAGCATCACATTTCAAGTAGCCCAACTAACATACCAAAAAGAACCTCAACAATTCCAAGTGCAACAAGCTACACAATAACAATAAGCCTAGAGAGTTGCAAAACAAGAATAATAGGTAGTACAAAAAGCTCAAGCAAAACAAGTTTCCCAAGCAAGAGCACAAGTGTTGCTACAACAACAACAAGCTACACAAGTTGTGCAAGGTGCACATTCTCCACAAGCCACACAAGCTGCACAATCCGCTCAAAAAGCTCAAGCTCAAGCACAAGCTCAATACCAAGTGTAGGAAGCACAAGCACAAGCTTTGTTACAACAATAAGCCTATTAGCAAGCCTTGCAGCAATATGCACAACAACAAGCACTATTGGCTCAATAGCAATAGCAACAACAATAGGCATACCAACAAGAAACACTTGCACAACAAAGCTTCCAACAATCTCTCCCAAAAAAACCACAAAATACCTCAAACCTCAACACACAAATCACCCCATCTATCGCCCAACCCTCCATACCATCCCAAAACACTTACATTCCACCACCCAATCCACAAAATGGCTTCCCCTCATAGGTCAAACTGCTTTCACAACAAATATCAGACATCCAATCAAGGAAGAAAAGATAACACATGTAGGAAAATTGTGCCCCTATCCATTTGACAAAAATATTCCTATGGTTCAATTCCCACAAGTATTTGAGATACCAAAGTTTGAAAAATGTCATGGAATCAGAAATCCTAAAGATCACATCAAGGAGTTCCATGTACACTATATGGAAGTTGCATATGATGACTCTTATATGATGTGACTCTTCCCTCAAAGTTTGGCTGGTCCAACAATGGAATGGTTCTCTCGCCTTCTCCTAGGATTTAAATTTTTTCAAAAGATTGTGGATAAATTCATAGAGAATTATTCATTTAACATAGGTATGGAAGTGCAACCAAGAGAAGATCCTTCTTTGGACCAGAGAAATTGAAGTTAATGGTCATTTGCACTTGGTTGCTAAGGATAGGGTTTCATCTGGTTCAATTTTGGGGAATCTTTCTCATGGAAAATCCTATGGATTTTGTCCCAACAGAGGGAGTAGTAAAGAGAGCACATATCAGGGCAACAGATCAAAGATCATTGAGAAGTTATTAAAACCCAACAGAAATAGTTGTAGGTTGGAGGGGGGAGATCGGTTGATGTAAAAAGATCTAAGGAATGGGGAAGCTGACACACCTATGGAAGGGGGCATGGGAGTAGTTAAGGTGCCCAAGATTCCTAGAAATGGGGGGAAACAAATAGGACCTTCTATTAGCTCTCAAAAATGTAGGTTTGAACCATGAGAGGTTATTAAGCTAATGATAATAAGTTTCCACAATCCATCTTATTCATCTGTATAGTTTTTCTGGATTTGATTGTGTAATTTTTTTTTTTTTTTTGACCATCAACGTTTCGGATCACACTACATGATCCATCATCAGGATGAAGAGAGCATGAGAAATGAAAGGATGAATGCAGACTCAACTAAGATAAAAAGAAGAGAGGGAGGGAAGGTGAGGATGCACGAGGACCAAGGACAAGGCTAAAGATGAGGGAGAACAAGTTAAAGAGAAAAAAATAAAAATAAAAAATAAAAAATTTAAAATTAAAATTAAAATGAGGGAAGAACGAAAGAGAAACCAAGAGCGAGGACAAATCAAAAATTAAGAATGAAATGCAAAGAACCAGGAAACATCAAAATACAAAGAAGGAAACAAAGAAGATGAGGATACAATCATAGATCAAACAAAAAAGAGAGAAGGCCAACAGGTAAAAGAACAAATGAATAAATAATTAACTATATATTGTTATATATATATATATTTAACTATATAGATATATATAGATATATATATTTAACTATATAGATATATATATAACTATATAGTTAATTAAATGTATAACTATATAGTTAAATATAACTATATAGTTAATTAAATGTATAACTATATAGTTAAATATAACTATATAGTTAATTATATATATAACTATATAGTTAATTAAATGTATAACTATATAGTTAAATATACCTATATAGTTAATTATATATATAACTATATAGTTAACTATATAATGTTATATATATATATTTAACTATATATATATATATATATATATATATATATATATATATATATATATATATATATATATATATATATATATATATATAACTATATATTGACAATATATAGTTATATATAGATATATTTATAGTTATTTTACTTATATTTATATATATTAATTTTATCTAGAAATATATATATATATATATATATATATTTTGCTAGATATAATTAATATATATGAATATAAGTAAAATAATAGGTCCAAAAACCATATAGGTCCAATGATCTCATGATATATATGTGAAATTAATGTATATATGAATATAAATAAAAACAAAAGAGAAAACCAAAGAGTACATACGCGAAAAAGAGAAAGCGAAAGAACAAGCAAAACAATTGTCAACCGTACAAAGGGAAGGACAAACGCAAGAGAAGAAAACATATGACCAAAAGAACAAAGGAACGAGAGAATGACTCGCGAAAAAGGAGAGAAAGGTAGGGGAAAATAAATAAAAATAAAAATAATAAGAACATATAAAAGATATAAAAAAAAAGAAAGGGAGAAAATTAGTATACATTTAATCTATATATATGAATAGAAAATTAGGATATAAAAGAGTAATAACAATGAACGGGAGAAAATTAGAAAACATTAAAACTATATATAAAAAGAATACAATTAACAATAAATATATAAATATTAATAAATAAGCGTAAAAATACAAAATAAGAGAACTCAATGATAATAAAGAAAAAGAAACTCAGGAGAAGGAAAGAGAACAAATCAACAAGGAAAGCTAGAAAAACTATATGATGGTCAAAAAAATAAAAAAAATAAAAATAAAAATAAAAATAAAAATAAAAATAAAAATTTTACACAATCAAATCCAGAAAAACTATACAGATGAAGGTTATTAAGCTCTCACAACGTTTTAGGGTAGCCAACAAGGCCAAATGATTTGAACCTTCTTCTCTTTAGGTGGTACTAGACCTAGGTAGGTATACCTATTTGAATAAAGTATACTTGACCTTTGTTCATTTCCTAAAGCAATTTACCCACATTGGCAAATGGGAATGGATAAATGAATTTTATTTTGGTATAAATTGTATAAGCAATATCAAGGAAAAAATCTAATGTGTTCATATCTAAAAATGAATGAAATTAAACAATGAAATAGTGTTGACTAGTGCCTTATTGGGTGTATGGAGTCAAATGAAAATCTGAAATAAGTAACTTCTTTCTAGCATAAACTCAAATTGTTTGGCATATAGGTTTAAGTTTATAACTTATATTAACATGTAGGAATGTGATTACCAAGCTCTTCTTAATGATCCAAATGAGATTCCCTAATTACTATGATTGACTAAAAGGATTTAATCTCTGCTTGAAAGAAACAATTAATACAACCATACAAATACAACAAGTGTGCATTGATAAACTAAAAAATATCCTTGATATATTAGTTTAAATAATTAGAAAACATCAACCTTGGAGACAACTTCAGCAATACTTTCAATTAACACAACAGACAATTGATACCAGAAAAATGTCACCACATCAAATGAATTCAATTGAAATCTCCACTATTTCAAACATGCATCATAGTCTAAAAAATTGTAACATTTTGTATCCTATTGTATTTTTATTCGTTCTCTACCTCTCTATCTACTGTCAAAAAATTAGTATTTATACATCAGTCATTTGAAAGGACTCATCCTTTTGTATTCAAATCTTGGTGATCCATCTATTTGGGCCTTTACAAATGTTCACTAAACACCTGTTGAGACGTCCTGCAATCATATCGATGTTCAATGTCTCTCCAACTACCATAGATCACATATTGCTTTGATGTCCTACAGTCCCACTGACACTTTGAGTCTTCTTGATAGTCAATAGATCATGTGTCGCTATGGTGTCATGCAGTCACACCAACATCATGAGTCTCCCCAAAACTCTATGCCTTTAGTTTTGAGTATCGTTGTGACTTTAAGGGTTGGAAAAACATTCCTCTAACAACTCAAGTCTTACCGAGATGTTTCCTTTAGTTTTCTTTCTGATCGCCAAGACATAATAGTATCTTTCCAATGGAACTTCATTTGGCATGAGCTTCCTATCTCTCTCTGATGATGCCAGTCTTTCCAATGATTGAACAAATCACCAAGTCCTAATTTAATCCTATTGCTGTGACATAGGAGGTCAGTAGGACTCCACGGCTTCATATCGATGACAACGACATAAAACTTCCTCCAAACATTTCACTAAGACCAAGTGAGTACTTCGGGACATTACACCGATGGCTTAAGTCTGGTCAATGAATTTTATTATCGGCAAGACCATGAATATTGCTAAGTCCACCTACTGATGTATCTCCGTTATAGCGATATGGTAAGTCAGTAAGACTTCCTCGAACTCACCCCTAATGACATTATACTACCGACAGGATCTACCTCTGCTTTATAGGTGAGACTGAATGAATGTTGCAAGACACTACTCCAATGACACTTATCTGGGAAATATATTCTTTGTGTTTCATCGGTAAGACACATATATGTTCACTATGACTTATACCAGTGACCATTGTCTTGCTGATAAGATCACGCTGTCGCTGAGATTGTGCATTGCCTCTTGCCGATATGAAACCTCAACTGAAATCTCATCAGTAAGATGTTCCCAATGTCTTGTCAATAGATTGCAAAAAGACATACAGTAGTATATAATGCTTTATAGATTGTTGAGACCTACATCATGTTACATCGATATGGATTATATACTCAAATGCTTAGGGTTAGGAAAATTCTATGGGACCAAATGACTAAAACAAACTAAAGCATGGGAAAAATATTATGCAAATTGGATTCTTATGCTTATGGTATGGGCATTTTTGGGAACTAATGAGTATATGCAGCCATGAAAATTTTCAAAATTTTACAGTTCTAACAATGGCTCCATCTAGGGATGAATGATTGTGTGATCATTGCAAGGGTCTAGATCTCTGAGAGATCAGACCAAACTTCCAAGGTGATGGACCAATGAGTAGGATGGAATGAATGGAAATGGAGATGAACATGACCCTATACTACTATACATGGAAAGATTTATTTAATGAAGGAATTACAGAATTGTCCATGTACTAGAAATTCCTATTCCTTTTTATTTCCTAAACTACTGTGCATGGAGAAACTTTTTTTGAGAGGATTTTCAAGAGTTTTCCATGCATTGGCAACCGTTAATCCTTTGTATTCCTTTTTTAAGAAAATAAATACTTAAAAAATTTCCCATGTACAGGCAATCTTTGTTCTTCAACAGTCATGTTATACAAATAATATGAATCTTCACCTTTCTTGACAACAACAAAGGGCCCTAGCCACAAAGCTTCAAATTTCCTATGTTTTTCCTTCTCTTGACATTTTGCATTCCACATTAAAACCAGATCATTTTCTTCAAATTTTCTATTTTTTTCCTTTTTATCAAATAAATAATTCATTTGTACCTGCAATTTCATATTTTGGTTTTGAGCTACTCTTCTTACTTCATCAAGCTCTGCCAGTTGTTCCATTCTTTCCTCCATTGGTTCTAGAATATCTATATCTTTCTAAAGGATAAACTTGTAAACTAGTAACAAATTTTGTAAAGGAATCCTAGCTTTTGTTCCATATACCAAATCAAATGGGGATTTTCCAATTGACCTTTTCACAGTTATCCCATCAACCGACATAGCCAACCCCAATTTTGAATCCCAAGCCTTTTTGTTCCCACCTAGCATCCTCCTTATGATCTTCAGAAGACTTTTGTTGCTAGACTCTAGTTGACCATTAGCTTGTGGATAGTAAGGAGCTGCATAAGACACAATGATACCATATATACTACAAAAATCTTTAAATTCATCAAATTTGAAACACATCCCATTATCTGTAATGAATCTTAATGGTGTACCAAATCTAGTAATAATGTTATCCATTAAAAAATTGATCACAACTTTACTTGTTGCTTGCTTGGTTGGGACTTCCTCTACTCATTTGGTGAAGTAACTAGTAGCTACTAGGATCCACTTATGTCCTACACTTCTCTTGTATCTCCCCAATAAAATCAATTCCCCACTGATGAAAAGGTGCTTCAACTTGCAAAGGTCTGAGTGGTAAAGCTCCCTGATACTTCATTTTCCCTGAGAACTTCTGACATGCTTCACATCTTCTTACATGTGAAAAAGAATCATTAAAGACTTGTGGCCAATAATAACCTACCTTGAGAATCTTGTGTACAATTATCTTTGTATAATAATGGCCTCCATAGACCCCTTCATGCATTTCTCTTATAATGTGCTTGGCCTGTGACTCATCTAGACATAGCAACAACATCCCATCCTTGTTTTTCCAAAAAAAATCACCCTCCATGAACACATATTTGGATGCTTGTAGTTTCAAGGTTCTTTTCTAATTATCATTTAGTGCTTCAGGACATTTCATGTATCTGAGGTAATACATGATGTATGTATACCAAGGAGTATGCTCAATACTTGTAATTACATTTCCTTCATCTTCTACATTACAAATTTTAATTGCTTCAATATTTGTTTCTACCATTAACTTGGCCAAACCTTGACCTCTTACAAATCTAGTGATTTGTATTTCCATATCAAATTCTTGAATTTTATTAATCTATCTGCATCTCTTTCTAGTCACCTCTAACTATGTTAAAACATCTTTAATAGCTGCATGAGAGACATAAGCTATCACTTTGGCTTCAACAAGATATGGTCTAAAATATTTTATGGCTTTCACCAATGCAAACACTTGTTTCTCCATTATATCATATTTCAATTTTGACCCATGCAATGACTTGTTGAAAAAAGACACGGGCTGCTCATGACCTTCCTCATTCTTCTATAACATGACAACATCTATAGTATGCAATGAAGCAAATGAAAATATTTGAAACGGTTTTGAAAAATATAGAGACTTAAGGACAGGGGCTTTCTTAATATCCTTTTGGACTGATATAAAAGCTTCTAATGCTTTTGCAGTCCAATCTACCTCTTGTCCCTTCCTCAACATCTTTGATATGGGTTTAACAATTTCAGCAAAATTAGACACAAATCTCCTAACAAAATTGATATGTCCAAAAAATGACTGGATGGCCTTGACATTTTTAGAAATAGGAACTTTATCTATGGCCTCAACCCTCTTAGGATGTATTCCAATCCCCTCCTTTGACATAATATGTCCTAAGAGTTTACCTTCTATGATTGCAAAATGACATTTTTTAGGGTTCAGACTAATACCATATTCTAAAGCTTTAATAAATACCTTTTATAGATGTTCTACATGATATTTAGCCCTTTTTGAATAAGTAGTAAGGTCATCTTGATATACCACCATGATAGCATTAATCAAGTCCACAAATGCTACGTCCATATCTCTTTGAAAGGTTGCACCTGCATTTGTGAGACCGAATGGCATTCTCACATAAACATATGTTCCCCATGGGGTTGTAAAAGTTGTATTGTACTGCTCAGATTCTTTGAATTTGACCTAGTTGTAACTAGAGAACCCATCCATCATAGATAACAACTCAAACCCTATTAATTTATGTAGTACAACATCCATATTAGGTAGAGGATAATTATATTTAAGAGATGCCACATTTAGATTTTTGAAGTCCACACATAATCTGATATACCCATTCTTCTTCCTCATAGGAACCAGGTTTGAAACCCATGTTGAATGTCTGATTGGTTTGATAATACCCCCGTTTCTAAGCTTTACCGATTCGTCCTACATTTTTGGTTCCAATATTGGGTTGATAGGTCTTTTTCTTTTCCTAAATGGCTTTGCATCTGGCTTCAATAGGATTTGATGTTAAAAAAAATATTCCCTATATTCTTTGAGATCTTCATAAGACCATGTAAACACATGTTTATATTTTCTCAATAGTGCAATCAACATTCTTCGAATTGTCAGGCTTATTTTCTTTCCAATATATAGTTGTTTTGGTGCTAGTTCAATTCCTAAATTGACCTCTTCAATATCCTCTCTCTTGACTGGTATATGTTTCATGAGGGAATGATCATTTCCATCATATACTCTTTCTAAAGCTACTAACCCTTTAGGAAGCTTATTAGTTCTAAGTTGTAAGACCTCTTTTCCAAATAATGTATGCTTTCCATCTACTTCTTCAACAAAGGAATTGAAATAAAATTCTTGAGCTTCATATTGATCTATACAGTGAAGAGATTTCAAGAGGTTAGCATCATCATTAAAAACCTACCAACTATATATATTGTCAGGCACAACAGGTCTTGTTTTGAACTCAATTTGAGACACTCCAACGAGTGTGATATCATCTCTTCTCATTGCTACATTGGCTAAAAAGTTTTCCATTATGTTTTTTGACCTCTCAATCCATTCAATGGAGAAAGCATCAAACAACTCAATTGTGTCCCATACAACATTCCTATATTGCTTCAACCTCTTGTGTTTTGTTGCATATTTTGATTTAACTTGATAGACAACTAGCCCAGAATCCTCTAGAATAGCTAGTAGCTTGATCTTATGTTTTATAGCTATATTCAATCCTATTAGTAAATCTTCATACTATGCTATATTGTTCATGCATTCAAATGCTAGAAAAAATGAATATTTAAATGTGACTCCTTTAGGTGAAACAAACACTATTCCTACTACATTACCTTCTTGGCTACATGCTCCATCAAAGTAAATTTTGCACACACCATCACAGTTTTTTGCAACATGTTTATCAATTGGATCGCGATTGATTAACTCTGGTTGGGCTGGTTCTATCTTAAAAATTCCAACATCCATATCACAAAAGCAATTGACTTTATCTTGAGGTACACAATCTACAATTGGGTTCATCCTTGGCTCCCTATAGAGCTTAACTTCCTAGCCATTCACTAGAATTGTTGCATAAGACAAATCAAATTGGATATTTCCCCCAATTTTTGTTGTCCATTGTCCTGATAAAAGCATCCTGAACTAAGGAGGGGTATCGATTACAGTTATATCTATATTATAGGCCACCTGAGGATAAGTGGCTAATTTAATTTCAACATCTTTCATAACACCTACTACCAGAACATGCATGCTATCCATTGCATATCACTTCCCTCCATTAGTATCCACCCACATGTCAAGTTGTTTCATTACTCCAACTGGCATGATATTGATAGCAGCACCAGAGTCTATCATGCAATTCCTCAACAATTTGTTGTTTATAAGTAGCATGGTGAAAAAGGTTCCACTGGTAGGGAATTTACTAATACATCATTTAGACACACTTCTAGGACAATCACCTTTTCTTGTTTATTAAATTCTTTAGTGGCCATTTGATTTTTAGAATTTTCACTTATCTCATTTCCATTTGATATCAGTTGTATCACACTATCTCTATATTCCTTAATTCTCATCATCTCAAGTAGTGGAATGGAAATTTTTACCTGAGATAAAGCCCGAGAAAAATCAAATGAAGAACCCTCTGCCTTAACCATTTTATTTTTCTCTAATGTTTCCCCTTTGAATTCTTCCCTTTAGATAGATTTCTGCTTTTCTTTGTATAACTCTTTGTTCTCCTCTTTCTAGGAAAGCATCCATTCATTCTGATTATGATGCTTATTTTCTATTTTCTTCAAAAATTCTAGTGTCACTTCTCTATCTTTCATAAATATTCCCTTGGGAACACTTCCTTTTCATTCACTATCCTATTTCTTAACCAATACTTTCTCTTTGCTTGTTCAATGGTAGCAATGGTTAGCCTCTTTATTTCCTCTTCACTGGGTCTTCTTATATTGCATTGAGTAGGCACCTCAATAGAGTACTGTTCTGCATAACTTTCTTCAGAATCAGAAAAAACTTGTTTAGCCATGCGGACATTCCACCTTTGATTTGAAACATCATACTCACAACCTTAATCTTCTAAAGATGAATACTCCTTAGCAGGGTGAAAGGTATTTGAGGTCAAGTACACTGTGTGATCCTCTCCACTGTCACCTACTAACATTCCTTCTTTCTGCATTTCTTGGGCTACAAAATAGTAATCTAGGGAATGTGGCCCATCACAACCTTCATACCAGAGATTATTATTGACCATATACGCCTCCTTCTTCCTTAATGGATCAGGTGTTTCTTTGTTCCTGGGTCTATCCATTACAGGTTTTCCATCCTTCAAATTTGTATTGTAAGGCATGTCATGTGACCTAGGCCTCTCACTTTTGTATGTGTTCTCTTGTTTATATTGATAATTATTGAATTGCTGAGGAACCCTAGGATTATCTCTTTTACTAATCATTCTAGCAACTTTCCTATTGTTTTCAATGGTTGATGCTATCTTTTTGGCTTCACCTAAATCTCTTGGAAACCTGTTTCTTAGTTCATACCCTATTTTTGGATCAAATGCATTTAAGTAAATAATTAATGTTGTAGAGTCTGGAAACTTTGACCCAGGTGGTATCTTATTTTGAAATTTTCTAAAGCTCCAGTTAAAATCATGAATTGACTCGTTCTAATTTTTTTGAATCCGTACTAATTCATGTAAAGTGGCATCTGGTGCACACAGATTTCCATACTGTTCAAGAAATTGATCATGAAATTCTTGGATAGAATCAACAAAGGTTGTTGGCAAGCTATTGAACCAATCCCTAGCTTCTTCGGTGAGTGACATCATGAACAACCTCATATGTAAATCTTCATTTGATATATCCAAGTCTTGGACAAAAGCATTAAAATTCCTCAAATGATCTTCAACAGTAATTGTAATGCTCCCTATAAACTTAGGAAAAATACATCTCCAACTGCTATCCATAGGGTAACGGTATAATTGAAACCCTATCAAATCAAAAATTTTTGATCATTGTTGTATATTGTTGAGGGGGAGGATTATGAGAGTGTTGATACTGGTACATTGGATTATTATATTGTGTATGAAGATACATCACATATTGTTGACCATGAGGTGGTTGTACATTTGTATGTTGTGATGCAATATATGGTGTATGGTTTGGTTGCTTGTATCAATTTCCCGTATGATTTTGAGGAACCTTTGATAGGTCTGAAGGCCCTGCATTATTATTTCCATGCCTATGAGGTGGTATATACTTTGAAAAACCAGCTGTCTGAGCATCAATTTGGGCTTTCTGCAATTTGAAGTCTTGGATTTATTTTATCATTTGGATCTTTTCCTATTCAAATTTTTTTCTTTCCACTTCTTGTTTATGAAACTCGAACTGTGTTTCTATTTCTTCATGATTTGAGAACTCATAATTTTCTTGAGGAGTTACATGATAAATAGGCTCATTTTTATTACCCTCCATTCTTTGATCATATTCCTGTTGATACACTACACTTTAAACCTCGAGTTTAGCCTAAAATTCCACCTATTTATGAGGATTATAAAAAGGATTTATTTTTTCTTTAGGGGTATAAGGTTCTCCACTTGAATTATCTCTCCATGTATTATAATGGTCATATGTCTCACAATGTGGTCTTGATGCTTTGTCTTTTTTTCATTATGCACATGTCCTCATTTATCTTCTTACCCTTATCGACCTTATCATCCTTATGTTTCCACTTAATATTGCTAGTAGGACCTCCAACAAGACCTCCTTTGTATTGGGATCTTCTACCATTCATGTTGAATTGATGCAATATTCTTGTAAGAGTCGCCACTCACTTTGTTAAAAGTGAGAAAAATGAAATTGTCCTTGATTGTATCCCCAACGGAATCACTCTTTCCAAAACTTCTCAAACTATGTATCTTTCTTCAATGACTCTATATGATGATCTTCAACTAAATAACCTACAATAATTTTCCCTAGCAAAGTCGCCAATTTGTTAGCTCTCAAAAGCACAGGTTTGAACCATGAGAGGTTGCCAAGCTCTCACAACATTTCAGAGTAACAAACAAGTCCAGATGATTTGATCCTTCTTCTCTTTGGGTGTTGCTACATCTAGGAGTGTATACCTATTTGAATAAAGCAGACTTCACCTTTGTTCATTTCCTAAAGCAATTTACCCACACTAGAAAATGGGAATGGATAAATGAATTTTATTTGGGTATAAATTGTATAAGCAATATCAAGTAAAAAATCTAATGTGTTCATATCTAAAAATGAATGAAATTAAACAATGAAATAGTATAGAATAGTGCCTTATTAGGTGTATGGAGTCAAATGAAAATTTGAAATGAGTAACTTCTTTCTGGCAGAAACTCAAATTGTTTGGCATATAGGTTTAAGTTTATAACTTGTATAAACATGCAATATTGTGATTATCAAGCTCTTCATAATGATCCAAATGAGATTCCCTAATTACTATGATTGACTAAAAGGATTTAATCTCTCCTTGAAAGAACCAATTAATGCAACCATATAGATACAACAAGTGTGCACTGATAAACTAAAAAATATCCTTGATATATTAGTTTAAATAATTAGAAAACATCAACCTTGGAGACAACTTCAAAAATACTTTCAATTAACACAACAGACAATTGATACTAGAAAAATGTCACCACATCAAATTAATTCAATTGAAATCTCCACTATTTCAAACATGCATCATAGTCTCAAAAATTGTAACATTATGTATCCTACTGTATTTTTATTCGATCTCTATGCTCTATATCTGCTGTTGAAAAATGAGTATTTATACATCAGTCATTTGAAAGGGCATATCCTTTCATATTCAAATCCTAGTGATCCATCTATTCAAGCCTTTACAAATGTTTGCTAAACACCTATTGAGATGTCTTGCAGTCATATCAATGTTCATTGTCTCTCTAACTACCATAGATCACATATCTCTTTGATGTCCTACAGTCCCACCGACACTTCGAGTCTTCCTGACAGTCAATAGATCATATGTCACTATGGTGTCATGTAGTCACACCGACACTCTATGCCTTTAGTCTTGAGTATCATTGTGACTTTAAGGTTCAGAAAAACATTCCTTCGACAACTCAAGACTTACCAAGATGTTTCCTTCAGTTTTCTTTTTGAT
>VDFB02335634.1:0-21289 GCA_007258455.2 Sequoia sempervirens
ATATCCTAGAAAGTCTAATAGCACAAGTCTAAGTAACCTTGGACACACCACTTTGTCTTTGTTGAAGGAAAAATAGACCTATTGAAGATCCTTTATGGTAACTGGTTGAGTAAGAGCAGTGTTTTCCCTGTGAATTAAGAATGAGAATGTAGCGAAGGAGTTCATTTTGAATGGAGCTACTGCATCGTTTAGATCTGCTACCATTGAATATTTCTTTGAGATAGTTCTAGCATGAGTTAGAATTCTTCAAATTGTAGTGATAGAGATATCTAGGAGATACTTGAAGCAGGGTATTGGGTTGATACATTATTTGCTCATAACAAACCTATGAAAGAAGGTTGTATTGGAGACAACTACCTTGATCCATTTTTCCTTGGATTTCTGTCTCCAAAACAATTCCTCTCTTTGGTTGAAGGTAGCAAGCCTAGAAATCAAAATCCGCTCTCTATTTCTCCAGCTCTTTGTGAACTTCTTATTACATATTCTGCCTTTCAGCCAATTCAATTTCTGTCTCCCTTGCTTGATGAAAAGTAATCCCAAATGAGAGAACTTTCCATTTGGAGTTTTGAGTTCTCATGGTAGAAAGATTTCTGCAGTGAACCTTGGGGACGCATCCCCCCCTAGGCCCTAGTGTTTTCGGAACGGGGACGTCCCGGAGACGTGGGGACGGCGTTCCCACATCTCTGGCGGAGCCACCATTCTTTGCCTCACTGCCGAAGATGCGGAAACGCCCCTGCGTCTCCAAGACGCTAAGGGAGATGCCTGGGCGTCTCCCGCGGCAGACAGGCAAAAAGGTCATTAAAAAAATTTTAAGACATTTTTTTTTATATTTTATTGGTTCTATTCGAACCCTAAGGGCATGTGGGGCCCATCTACACTCTTACATGCCTTCAAAAGGCCCTCCAATCTTCATTTTTATTCACATTTGCATTTCTACTTGTTTGCTACAGCAAGAAGAAGAAGAGTGAAGGCTGAGGAAAGAGTGATTGGAGGAGTGAAAGGAGTGATTGCAAGTGAAAGAGGAGTGTCAAGGAGCAACAAGAAGAAGAGGAGGAAGATTCTTCACCTTGTTGAAGAGATTTTTCAACAAAAGGTAGGGTTTTTAACTGATTTTTTATTTTATTTTCTGATTTTCAATGTTCTTTCATTTCTTGTTTCATTTTTTTATTTCATTTCTTGTTGTTCCATTTTCTAAATTAATTTAGATTTTGTTTTGCAATTTAAAATTTGTTAAAAAATTTAAAATATAGAGTTTTATTTTTTTAATTTTAAAGTAGGGCATAGGCTGAAACTATGTGTTTATTGATTTTTTTTTTCATTTTGTGAAATGCAGTGTCAAAATGAGCTCCCATAGTCATGAAATGAGTGAGGATGAGATGGAAACTCATTCTCATAGTGCAAGCCAATCAGAATATGAACCTGAGCATGAGGATGAGCCCAATGAGGGGGGTGAGCATGGGTCAAATCCGGAAGGGCAAACTAGTTCCATAGCTAGTGCACCAGTTTCTACTGATTGCCCCTCCCAACTTTTGGCAAAGTGGGCTAGGGGTCCTTATGATCCCAAATCTCCTCTCAAACAGTTTGCAACAAGAATAACAGCCCCAACGTCATCAGGTGGTGGTACGAGGAAATGGAAATGCAACATTTGTGGTGATGATTGGTTTGGGAGCATCACCAGAGTTAATGCACACTTCCTCTTTTGGCCAGGAAAAGGTGTGGGAGCATGTGATTTTTTGAAGAAACCTAAAAATCTGAAATACAAATTGAGTTCAACAAGCTTTGGGGTGTTCCAGATGACGTGGCAATTCCAATGCCTACTACCTTGTCTGGTAGGCAACATATTCAGACTATTCAGCAGATTCAGGCAGCAAATGCAGAGGCAACCACATATTTCTACTCCTACATTGCATCAGAGAGCAGGAAAATTGTCAAGGTCAGCCTCAGGACCGTCATCCACTTATAGCACTATGGCTGAATCACAATAGGGCAAGGGGAAACGCAAGATGCAAAGTCAGCCTAACCCCATAGCTGATTTATTTAATGTGCACCTGAGGGATCAGATAGATGATTCCATTGGCAGGTTCTTTTTTGCCAATGGAATCCCATTCCATCTAGCTCGATCTCCTTATTATAAGGAGATGATTTCATGGTGGCGAAGGGAGGACCATCATATCTGCCACCAGGTGAGCACAAATTGAGGACCACGATCTTGGATAACAACTATGCCAAGATCAATTCATTGATGGAGACGATGAGGGCATGTTGGGAGGAGTCTGGATGTAGCATAGTTATGGATGGGTGGACAGACATTAGGCATTGTCCACTCATCAATGTCATAGTTACATGCTCAGAGGGCCCATTCTTTCTCAGGGCGGTTGATTGTTCAGGGCATCGAAAAGATGTTGATTTTCAGTTTGAGATCCTTCGGCAGCTATTGAGGAGATTGGGCCACAAAATGTGGTCCAAGTAGTGACAGATGCAGCACATGTGTGCAAAGCTGCAGGGAGGCTTATTGAGGCAGCATACAGACACATTTGGTGGACTCCATGTTGTGTGCATGCCATGAACAATGCACTCAAGGACATGGGGAAGATTGAGTGGATTAGAGGAGTGGTCAGCAATGCTAGAGATGTGCAGATGTATATCTGCAACCACCACACTTCACATCCCATCTTTAGAAGCTTCGCGAAGGAGTTCTTGAAACCAGTTGAGACCAGATATGCATCCTATTTCATTCTTTTGGAGAGAATGCTTGAGTTGCAAGAGCCACTGCAATTCATGGTTATGACACAAGAATGGAATCGGTGGGATGGGGCCAGGATAGAGCAAGGGAAGAGGGTGAAGGAGATAGTGAAGAGTGATGCATTTTGGCATGATGCAAAATATATTGTCGCCATCATTACACTAGTTGTACAGGTCATCAGATATGGGGATGGGGATGCACCTAACCTTGGAGAGGTGTATGAGTGCATTGATTCTATGCTTGGTCAGATGAGGGCAGTTGTGCGAGAGGACCCCAGTTTAGCATTCTACAATGTTTACATTCAACCGATTATTTAGCGCAGATGGGACAGCCTAAACACTCCCTTGCACATGGCTGCTTATGCATTGAATCTGAAGTGGTACATGCCTAGGCCTAGTAGAGTTACACCAATTCAGGATGATGAGGTGAAGGAAGGGTTCTTCAGGTGCATTGATAGGATGTATGATGTTGAAGTTGTTGGCAACATTTGCACTTAGTGGACGAAATTTGCTACTCTTAGGGGTTATAAGGCTGCAGCAAAGGTAGACATAAGAACTATGGCACAGGAGGATCCAATTTTGTGGTGGACTTGTCATGGACCGAAATCACTGACTACCACACTAGCCATTCGTTTGTTGTCCCAGGTTTCTAGTTCTTTATTGATTCTATGCTTGGTCAGATGAGGGCAGTTGTGCGAGAGGACCCCAGTTTAGCATTCTACAATGTTTACATTCAACCGATTATTTAGCGCAGATGGGACAGCCTAAACACTCCCTTGCACATAGCTGCTTATGCATTGAATCTGAAGTGGTACATGCCTAGGCCTAGTAGAGTTACACCAATTCAGGATGATGAGGTGAAGGAAGGGTTCTTCAGGTGCATTGATAGGATGTATGATGCTGAAGTTGTTGGCAACATTTGCACTTAGTGGACGAAATTTGCTACTCTTAGGGGTTATAAGGCTGCAGCAAAGGTAGACATAAGAACTATGGCACAGGAGGATCCAATTTTGTGGTGGACTTGTCATGGACCGAAATCACTGACTACCACACTAGCCATTCGTTTGTTGTCCCAGGTTTCTAGTTCTTCAACTTCTGAGAGGAACTGGTCTACTTATAGCTTCATCCACTCTCTTAAGAGGAATAGACTTACCTCTAGGAGAGCAGAGAAGCTAGTGGTTGTACATAGTGCCTTGCGTATCACTGACCGCAGGACATGTGTGTACAAGGAGAGCCAAGCAACACAATGGGATGTAGACCCAGAGGAGCCATCATAGATTGATGAGGATGAGGATGCTTCAGATATAGGGCTGGTTGGTGTTCCTTTGGCAAATCTTGACCTTGGGGAGTCTAGTGGTTCCAGTGATGAGGAGTTTGCCGACCTCCTGAGGGATGATTAGAGGCCTTTGCCTCCTTCACTACATTTTGTCATTTTGACATTTTGATTTTGTACTTGTTTTGATATCATGCTACTCATTGTAATCATCTTTATGATTAGATATTTTTGATATCATATAATAGAAATCTTCCATTTTCCGATTCAACAATTGTTACATTGTAGTATTGAGTATTACTATTCTAATTTCTAATTAGTAATTCGATATTGAAAACTTCAATGTTCAAGTATTTACTATTTACTAATTTAGTATTTCAATTTTGCTATTTTACTTCTTAATAGTCTTATACATCTTTTCATAACTAGCATTTTAAGTACCATATGTATAGTATATAGTATATACACCCCCCCTCCCGCCCCCCCGCCGCTGTCCCCCTGCTGTCTCGAAATTGAGGCCCCTTTGTCCCCCCGTCCTGGAAACCTGTCCCCCCGTCCTCGACGCCGGTGTAACATAGGATTTCTGTGAAATTTGTACATATGGTGCCTTGTGTAGTTGGCTAGACTTGTACATCATCGTTTTATTTTTCTTTTGAAATCTGAATGAATAAGCCACATACTTTCACATTTGAATTGTAAAGGTTTCGTTTTAGGCAGGTTCTCAATTCATGGGACTATAGACCAGTGGTTAGAGGGTTATTTCCATGTACAAGCCCTTATATATCTTCGTTGGTGTCCATAACTTTATTGGTTAAATTAGTGTGATCCAATTTCTATTCTATCCTTGCCCTTCCTTCTATTGGTCAAAGTAACAATTCTATTTTGACAGCCCATATCAATGGGAAGAGTTGCTGGATCAGATCTGACATTCTTGTGGCAATCCTCACGGTGAAGTAC
Organism: Sequoia sempervirens; assembly: GCA_007258455.2. Taxonomy (NCBI): domain Eukaryota; kingdom Viridiplantae; phylum Streptophyta; class Pinopsida; order Cupressales; family Cupressaceae; genus Sequoia; species Sequoia sempervirens. The sequence goes on from VDFB02335634.1 coordinate 4,973, forward strand.
ATTCCACCTTGCTTTTACTCCACGGATTGGATGACACTTAAGTCACTAATTAGAATAATTCTCTATCCTTTGTTGGTTAGAAGTCAACCAGACAAAACCTGGACATAGTCTATTGACTCTGTTTGCCAATTCCCTAGAAGAGGAATATATAGATATGCTATGATGAAGTTTGTCTGTGATTATGAAGAAAGAATATTTTCAGATTTACCCCAAACAGGTGTTATAAAGTTTGTTATTACATACCGGGAGGGGTCCCATCGAATCATAGTCTTGGAAATGTTACAGAAGAAGTTTGTTTTGGTGCTTCATATGCTGTTCCATCTTTGGATGATTCAGATCTTGTCGTTTCTTGCAGGAGGAGCAGGTCTATTCTGTGCTTTAGACAAGCTACATTGAGGAGTTGGAGTTTGTTGGGGACTTTGATACCCCTTATATTCCAAGAAAGGATCTGCATATTAAGGAAAATAGGTGGAGTCAACTCTTTAGATGGCACTTAGAAGTCCATTCCTCATATACATTGAACTTAGAAGTCCAGTTCTGTATAACTTTGTTAATTTGTTGATCAATATTGTTCTTGAGAATGTAGAGGTGATCAGATATGGAGAATGGTGACCAATATATCTACATGGTTAGCAGTCTTTTTTGAGGAACTTCTTGTGATTAAAGCTTGATTTTTTTCCTTGAAGGTGAACATGGCCAGCTCTTTGTTTTTCTCCTTTGTGACTACTTTCTCTTTGTTCTCATTGCTAACAATTTTTGCTCTTAATTGTGCTAACTAGATGCTGCTTTGTACTTCTCCATAACAGATTTCAACAGATTTTGGAGGGTAATCATGGTTATACACTTTGTGGAATTTACTAGCTGGCTCTTCTCTCCTTTTTGGTGCTGCAGTTCTGTTTCTGGAAAGATTGGTACTGGTGTATTTGTTTGAGGATGGTAGCTCTTTGTTTCTCTCAAGGACATATATATGCCAGATGACTGTGTTTATGATATAGTCGGCAGCAGAAGGAAATGTTTTCATAATCAATAGACCATTCCCCTTTAATACCTGACATTTCAAGAAGTGGTTGGTCTAGATTGGCGTTAACACAGCTACAGGTGTAATTAAAAACTCCCAGATTATAGGTTAACTCTGAGGATGTTACATGTTTTCCAATGGCATACCTGATCCTCTGGAGTAAAGCTCATCCCAGTATTACCTGGGGAGTAGAGGTAATCTGATCCAGACTGGAACTATGCTTGGTATATCCTTTGGAGTAGAGGCAGGAGCCCAATTTTTCATAAAGAGACTTGATTTATTAAGGAACCGGATTTCCCCTTGAAATATTTGATCCTTTTACTCTTTGAAGGCAAAGATAACCAGGAAATAACCTTTGGGAAACAGGAGCAGATCCACCAAATCACTCAATTTCCGGTTGTCTTGCACCCAGTATTTCAGAGCCTTACATCCAGGGAAAGCTTATCTGAATCTTTAAATCAGGGCTTTTTCTTTAAAAATCCAAATTCTCAGTTCCATTTTGTCCACAAAGAATGAAAACTTTGGAGGTATTGCCTGTTTGAGGAAGCACCCATTTGCTTTGGAGAAGAGGATATCGGGTTTGGGTTGGCCTTGTTGAGCATGGAAAAAGATAAAAGGATCTTAGATCCTCCTTGCAGATCTGCGATGTCTCATGAGTTATAGCTGCCTTACAAAAATTATAACCAAGGCCTTAACGCTGGAACAGACCATGGCCTCTGCAAAGAAGGCAGCCTTCTTAGCCAACAAGATCTTGAAGATATTTAAGCAGATCAGGGGTGAAGGGGAGTAGTTGCAGCTTGGAAAAGATAAGGAGGGACTTGCTCATAGAAAGCTTAGTGCTAAAAAATCATAATAGGTAATTCAGAAGTCGAGAGATAAAATTATAATTGGCAAAGTGACAAAAAATCATCCTCAAGTGCAATAAAAACTCAAGGAGTTGCAAAAGTATAAAACATACCATGATCAACATAGAGTTCGACACAATTTCCAAGATGGGGATAAGGTGTTGCTTTACTAAAGCAAAGATAGACCCCAAGGGCAAGCTAAGAAGCTTAAGTCACTGGGTATGGGACTTATGTGATCATAGATCAGATTGATACTAATGCTTTCGAATAAGGCATGCCTTAATACATGAAGATATATTCAAATTTTTATATTTGGAATTTGTGTGTCCTCAAGCCTTCTGTTCTAGATGATGCAGGTTCTTAGTTTCCTTTCTTTGAGGACTTTGCAGCAAATGCCCGAGAGGAATTGAAAGAAAGCATGGTTTTGCAGAAGAAGATGAGGTTGATAGGAAGAGGGACACATGATCACTGAAAGATTGGTTTGAAGGGGCAGTTGTCAAGCACATCCATATGATATTCCAAGGAGAAGGTGAAGGAGTTATACTCTCACATCTTCAGTCCTTAATATTTTGGTCAGCTTCCCAGTTAAAAGACTTGATCTCATTTAGAGCAGTTTCCTTCAGTAAGAATAGACAGAAGTTAAAACACACAGGCACCAATTTGAGAGTTGAGGATGAAGTAAGAAGAAAATAGAGGAGTAAAGGGAAGTACAAGTCAGAACTAGAGATGAAATAGAGCAAGTTGGAGGTCATGAAGATGGTTTGGATCCCCAGAAACAAATTGGCATTCCAGGACTTGTGAAGTCAGGAAACATGCACATTCTGCAGCTACCAAATGTGCCACCTTGAAGACTGTAAAAAATGAGCACATTCAGTAGCTACAGAATGTGACACCTTGAAGACAGCCAGAACTAAGCACATCCGGTAGCTGCTGGATGTGCATGTTACAGACAAAGTGGCCGTTAAAAAAGTAAGGCCAAGCCCTAACATCCCTGCTTCATAGAACTGTCATCTTGGTCAATTAGTCTGGATTAAGCGTTATGATTCACATTCTGCTCTTTGTAGCTGCCATCCAGCATTAAATTATCATCACTTCTACAACCAAAATTTATAATCCCAATGTCCATCAACCAAGCAGACCTAAGCACTAGCTAAAATGGTCAAACATTCATCCGCAGAGATCATGATTAATGTGAAACTCTATTTGATTTGGCATTTTTACCATCAAAACAGGTCTGACCTCTTGTGCCTTTTGAAGAACACAATGGTATTAGGTTGCTGCCATGTTTCATATAATCTTGAGTCATACAAAACAAAATCACACAATCATGTCATCATCTTTATCTTTCACTGTGGTATCTCCATCTTTGATATTTACTTACGAATTTATGTCTACAAGACAATTGATGCATGCCAGTTTAATGTTGCCTTTTGGAGAACAATCCTTACTTTTTTATCACACTAGGCTACCAGTTTTATTTTGTGATATTTTTCTGAGTAATATCTCAACCATACACTGCATTGAGAACCTTATGCAGCACCCTCTGCCAATAAATTGTTTGATTTCATATTTGTGGCCTACTATTGTCTTTTCCATGCAATGATCATAGTTGATAACTGTATTGTTAGTTTTGCAGTAGCTCTATTTATAGATATTCATTCCAAGAGTTAACTCACTATCTCCATGTCATATCATTCCACTAGCATGAAGGCTCTTGTTTTGTGCTTCCTAAAGTGTGTAAGGATATAACTACCAATGAGACTGATTTCCATCTGTAAATTGGGGCCAATCTCAATCTTAGAAGATTACTTGTGACACAAAACAAAGAAAAAGAGAGGAAAAGGGGCAAGAAAAGGTCAGGGAAGGGGGGGAGGAGAGGGGTGGTGGGATAATTGCTACCATATATCTATTAAACACATGTCCAGCATGCTCAACTATCTATGATATATATTTGAATCAACTGACCATATAATTCTCTAGGATCTGACTTAACTTAGTCTTGTTTTCAAACTTTACAAGTGTCAATTCAGGGAACTGTGTCCCTTTTTTACTATGGACACTTGCCAACTAGGAAACAACTTTGATGGATCAGCAATCGAAGATTGCTTTGGAAAATCTAGGGTCAAGATGTGCTTTGGCAGTAAATCAACAACCAAGGTTATAGAATTCAGCTCAAACTTGACAGAATTGGGAAGGAAATTGGAACTCAGCTTATTCTGAAGCAAATTGGAAAATTTGACAAAGGTTAAGGAACTCTAGAACAATATGAGCTTGACACAAAACTTAAACTGATAAATCATTCAGCGATAAGGATAAAAGGACTTGACCAAAGCATAAGAATGACAATATTCATAGTTTGATCTAATCCCAATACAAATATAAGCATAAAAGCAAGTCCATGAAGCCTATGAAGAACCAACTTCGACTTGCTTTCCTATGGGCATCACTAGTAATGCTCAAGCTAAGTCCAAATCTTCTAGAATTCATTGAAGGGATTTTCTTAGTTAAATTCCCTTCTAAGCAAGTAGTCAAGAAAATTTATGCAATATTCAATCAACTACAATAACTAGTCTAGAGATCATTTTAGTTCCTTGGGGAGATTTACAAAACTTTAGATACTTAGGAAATTAGCCTTACCAATACCATATATTGGCACACATAAGATCCAAATTACAAATATACAATTCTTAAGGTTTCAAGGAGAATTATACAAACATTTAGTTGTTTATTGAGTCTTATTCTACATATGTTAAATATGAAACTTCAAGAGCTAACTTTATTTCTTAAGAAGTAACCTGTTGTCTTTTGTTTTGCTTTTTGTTAGCTGTTGTCAGGCTGCTGTTTGGATGTGCCTTTCTTTTGGTGCACCGTTTTGATGTAAAGGATTTTGGGTCCCTTCAAAACCTGTTTTTTCTGTTAATCAAAAACTTTATTTCTTAAGACATTACAAAATGATGTCAAACTAATTACAGATTTCCAAACAAGTAGCTAAGAACAAGAATATGTTGTAAACTCTATTGGCAACATTTTCTCAAGTAATTCTCATAATTCATTGGCTAAATTCTCCAAAGTGCCTTTTGTGATCACTTCCCCAATTTTGGACAAGAATCTAACGACCATCCTCCATCTGCCAAGGGTCTTATTGCTTCATGTTGTACCATCCCGAAGAATCCTATATAGTCATTGGCATCATCCACCCCTTATATCCACAAACATGTTTGGGAAATAGTAAATACCAAATTAGGGTTCACCAAACAATTGGGTTCCAAATATAACAGAGTTGTTACATCTTAAGACATTAGTCAAGCTTCATGGTCACAATCAAAATTACTTATAAACTATAAAACACATGTTCAGATATCACAAAATTATCACTGGAGTGTGAAAGACTTTACTCGAAGGCCAAACCCAAGTATCAGGCCTACTTTTTTGCCCAACCACTCCCATAGCAGAGTATCCAACGTCATGTAGGTATCAATGAGGTATACAACCATTTCCAAAGGTCACAACCAAACTAATTCTTGTTGGGTTTTGGCCATTCCCATTACACTTAACAACTTTAGCCACACACATTCACATAGGACTCAACAATCAGATCCAAGTGGACTCACAAACACAAACTGGGAAGGCTACAACTACTCCATCAAGCTGAAGCACAAGTGAACCAGGGAATTCAGCTACAACAAATTCAGCCCACTACAATGAAGTCTACCATCATCCAGCCACAACTAGAATGGCTGTCATCTAACTACAACCAAGACAACCACCTACACTACAACCCAGCATGGAGCTCTGCTCTCCTCTTGGTGATGGCTACAAGTTACAACCAATCCACTGAGGCCTCAAAACTTACCAATACATTTATCTTAGCTCACAAAGTATCTCTGTCACCGGCTTTTAATTACATTAATAAGACACATGATTACACACGCCAAATTTATTTTCATAGGCTTGACATTACCAAGCTCAACACAAACATATATCTTATCATCCCTTTCAGCTATTTATTGTGACTCCACACTCTTTGCTCACAGTTTCAGCAGCCTCATCCGATGGCCTCTCTTGGCATTTATACTAAATTCTGGAACTCCTTCCTCTTGGATTTTATTTGCTGGTCTGGGAGGCACATTAACTCTCAAAATGTCTATCCAGGATTCTTCCTCTATCATGAGAATCATAACATTCCTCAGTCTTTCCAGGCCATGCAAAATCTTGGCTTCTTTCAATTGGTCATCCATCTAGTGGTGTGTCTAAGTTGGTGTTTATGCCTGTTCTGATGCATTTCTATTTTCTTGATTTACCTTGACTATCTAGGTTCATTTACTCTGAGTGCATTATCCTTGGTTTCCAGCTGTGTCAATTGTATCCAGCAATCCAGTTACTCTTGCTATCCTAGTGATTATCAGTATCTCTGTTGTTGGTCTGCTTATGCTTTGTCACCAGATACAAATGGAATCCCTGTGAAACACGATACCCCCCTTCACTCGATTTCGCCTTTTCACTTTCAAGTTTTCAACAATTACCTACACAATCAAACTGATTTATCAAGCCATCAAATTTCACAAGATAATCTGAGAAATCATAATCCTAAATAAATAGTTCTTTGAATAAATATTAGTCTAAATATTTGATTTAAGATCAGTAATCTGAAAACACTAATTCAAGATATTATTTTGATTTAGTCATTAATAATAATCTATAATTGTGAATCTGAATAAACATTAATCTAAAACTGTAGTCCAAATAATCATTGTATAAAAGTAATGTTCCTTAATTCAATTATATAATAAAGTCTTGAAATATGTTGAGAATCTTGACCATTAAAAATAAATAATCTATATTAGAAAATTGACTATTTAGCATCCATTTGCATATTTTTTTAATGTATTCAGAACTGAATAATAAAAGCACTGTGAATGCGGAAGGAAAAAATGATTTTTGGTGTCCACTCTGGAAAACTATAGTGCAGAGCAGAAAGGGCCCATTCACATAATTCTAAGTTTACTTTTAGTCCCTTCAATCTTTTCCAAGATATTGTAGACAGAACGATACTTCTCGTGTTTCTACCACTTTTTATTCACAAATATAAGTAAAGGACAGAAAAACATATTGATAATGGCCCAAACGAAAAGAAAACAATGATACAAGACAATACGAAGAAACAACACGGAAGGCGTGATAGGAAGATTCCATTCAAAAATGGATTTGTGTGGTGTCCACTTTGGAAAATTCATTTTTAAGTCTCTTCAATCTTTTCCAGGCTGGTTCTTCACGTTACCGGACAAATCGCACTTATTCTTCTTTATACTTGACCCCTTCTCTTCACTTGACTAATGAAGGACAGATGAACAAAAATGATGGAAAAAGAAAAACAGATTTCTTAGAATGATGCGCCGTCTCGTCTTTTCTACCATTTATATTCGCCAATTATAATAAGTCATATCGATAATGTCGATAATAATGATAGAAGACAATACGAAAAAAAAACACGGAAGGCATGATACAGGTTAAGTATTTCACGATATAGGGTCCCTCCTTGAGTGGGGTTCGCTTTTATCACTCTTGCATACATTTCATTTCTGCTTATTATTTATCTCTATCTATCTGGCCATCCGTGGAGGTGGGAACACTAAAATGGGGGTTTGAATGAGGTAAGCCCCTAAACAACCCCAACATTTTTCCCTTAGTATTATGTGTGCAGATATTGAAGACATTCATTTGTTGGAGGCTTCATTGCTTGGTTCATTGTGAGCATTTTCTCTCTTACCTTCTCACTTTATCATTTTCATTTTACTTAGTTTATTTCACTTTATTTCATCTTTGCTATTCTCTATTACTTTCCCGTATTCCAAGATTAGTAGTCACTTTGCTATTTACTATGACATTCTTGGTTTTCAGTCCGTATGAGATGTCAGTGCGCCTTTGAGACCCCAGCGTACCACGCTTTTGTCTATTTTCTGTGCTGCCATCCTTTGGTTGAAAGCTCGCTATCTATCTAGAATATCTGTGACTTGCTCTTTCTGATTATGGATCTCTCACCTTTTTACCCTGTCGCTTGAGTATTATTCCTTGAGGTAGTTTAGGGTAGTTCATTCCCTGGAATTCTCTTGAGAATAAAGAGAATTGTGAGTAGCGAATCCCCCTTCTCTACAACGCCAATCTATACATTGGAGCATATGATTTCCTAACTTAACCTAACATTTATTGCTACTAGACCTAGACCTAAGGACCTAAGCGTTAGATACATATCGCCGTAGGTGCTCCAACTGGCCGTTGGTATTGGCGAACTTTCTTTGCATGGTGGCTACTCCTTAGAATTTTTGCCATCTCAACAACTCCTTTGCACTCAGATTACTCTAGAAGCTCTGACATTCCTTAGTGTGAGGGCAGCCACACTAACTCAAGGAAACTTAATTGAACTTTCCCCCCTCCTTCATCTCTCAAACCTTGGCATTGTAATTGCTCTCATGTATATATTGGCTAAGTCCACTTGGTTGGGGTGGATAGGGTTCCTTATCCACATGGTTAATATTGTTTATACCCTTGCTTTAAGAACTAAAACTCAAGCCACCTATTGTAGAGTTGTGCCAACTCGAGCTCTGATGCACAATTAGGTGCTCCTTATTAATGGTCATTATAACATATTATAATTACTCATTATGCTTTATGTTTTTCTAACTCAAATGAATCCTAATCCTTTTATTCAATAGAAGCATAGATAATTGAATTGGGGTTTGTATATTTATGATTCTTGAGATGCTCATAAGGAGCATACTGATGCAGGTATTGCAACTAAAGTTCATTCTAATATGTCAATTGATAATTTTGTCAATAATATTAACTTGGGGCACATCTCTAAAACCATTATAGGTTCTTATTATAGCTATTGCTATGGTTGGAAAATATTCATATGCAAAAAGGAAACAAAACAATTGGTAACCAAGTGGATTATTATACTATAGATTGAGTAAATTGCAAGAAATTAGACAAAAAATATGAAGCTACCTTAGAATTCACACGACTCCTCATAACAAGTTCGACATTGTTGAAGCTAATGAATTCCTTAATGGCCTTCATTATTTAGTATGAAGGAAAATTAAAAATAATGTTCAAGTGGGTACCATAGATGGGTTTATCTATGAAAGCCACCTCTCCATAAAGAGTGTGCAAGAAGAAGAGCGAATCCATATTCTTAAAAGTTGATGAAGGCCAAGATTTGTAGATCTTGAAGAGATTTCTGAATGGTGAAGAGAGAAGAGGCAATGCAAGATTATAATGGTTGTCCAAGCATTCAATGAGTTACATCTTGATAATGCCATTAACAACTAAATTAAATCCAAATGTTCAAAATGATTGACTACAAGCAATTGAAAATTGCTTATAGTGAGTTGTCTTTTCACTCGTAGTATGGCACAAGTGTTAAGCCAAAAATATTATTATTTTATTAAAGATGGTGTTATTAAAGTAATTTTAGTTGTAGCTAATATATTTAGAGTATTTTTTGTTCAAAGGCCTCAAGTCTCATAAAAGAACTCATTAATATCTATGGTTTTTAATTGATGTCATAGTTGAAATTTTAATTAGTGAGTCCTTGAATGCAAATCCAACATGATGGATGCAATCCTTAATAATTATATAAGATTTTTATTTTGCCACCTTACTTATAACTCATGGGTACATTGAATTGTTTTACCCTTTTAACTAATCATTCTCAATTATAACTTCCTATAAATTTAGGTTTTAATTTGCCACTTCATTTACAAATTTGTATTAATTTAGGTTTTAATCTGCTACCTCAATTACAAATTTATTAGAAATTTAGGCTTAATTTGCCACCATTAAAAAATTATGGCTAATTTCATCTTCATTTTCCACTTCAATGAAAATTTTATGAGCAAGGTTACGAGGAAGTTTTTTCACCCTTTTAATTGATCATTATCAAAAAAATTATATTTGCATTTTCCACCTTAATTACAAATTCATGAAAATTTTAGGTTTTAATTTGCTATTTCATTTACAAATGTATATTAATTTAATTTTTTGTTTTCTAGCTCAATTACAAATTTATTCAATATTTAAGGTTAATTTGCCACATCAATTAAATATTTTATGAGTTATTTCATTTTAACTCACCACTTCGATTAAAAATTTATTGATAATTCAAGCTTAATTTGTTACCTTAATTAAAAATTTATGGACAATTTAGATTTAAGTGTTTGTAAGATGACACTAGAAGAATAGGGTTGTTGATGACAAAAACAAGTGTCAATAATACAGATGAGTGAGATACAATAAAAAATGTATACTTACAAGTCAATAAAAACTTGATGTGATTATCAATAATTAACAATTATCACACATAATACAATAAAATTATGAAATAGATCATAAAACCTTACTAAAGACCTTCAACTATTCTTACTTAGCTACTCATTATTAAAATGAGATTATTGAAATATGAATAATTTTTTTTATAAAAGATAAATTAAGCTAAACAATACAAAAAATAAATCTAAATAAGCACTAAAAATTTAACTAGTATTAATTTATCAATGTAGTTCCCCTTACTCACGATAGCTACAAGATACCATAGGTTCTTCTCGATGTGTCTTTACTCTATTTATCATAGTCACTAGGGATTTTTTATTCCACTAAAGATGTTTAATTATATAAAAAATACTTAAAGATGCAATGTGCTCGAAGTTATAGTTGCATGTGGTTGAATTAAATAATGAATAATAAGTACTAAATAATATAATGAAATAAACTTAGACAAATCTAGATTTTTTCCATTTAGATAAATCTACATTTTTTCCTTCAAGAAAGTAAGTATTATCTAATTTTGAATTATTTGCATGCAAATTTAAAACATAAAATACAATCCAAATGGAAATATAATATTTTCAATTTAATTGGAAAATCAATATTTATTTGGTTTTTACATGATAAATGAGATTTTGGAGGCTTTCACTTGATCTTTTGGAGGTTTTTACCATTCAACACATTTGATTTACAGGAGGGTTCATCTCTGTCTCCAATGCAGTTTCAGTGGCTCTGAAGGCGGAGACAAAATAGGAAATAGAGGAGAACATTTCCGAGCTTTCCGAAACTAGAGTGATTTGTCGATTTAAGGGCTTTTGGCCTAACCTCCTTCAGCTACACTCTTAGATTTCCAACGAATGGCAACCTCTAATCTCTGGTAAAGTTCTTATTTTCCCCATGGCTAAGGGGTTTTTTGTGGCTAAGTTTGACAATGCTCAGGACAAAAACATTATTCTATGTGACAATTTTTTTAGCTGGGAGAATAAATTTCTGTTGATGATTAAGCCTTGGCATGTTGATTTCAACCTTGCTTCTGAAACTTTTAGCAAGATACCGATTTGGGTTCGACTGCCTTACCTTCCCCTCCACTTATGGATTGACCCCCTTTTGGAAGAAGTGGGTGATGTCCTAGGTGATTTTTTGTTGGTAGATGCTACTACTTCTGACATACTTCATTCCACCTTTGCCCGAATTTTGGTTGAAATGGATGTTTCAAAAGGGCTGCCTGCTGAGATTTTAATTAAAACTTCTAAGGGTTCTTGGGTCCAATCCTTGGACTACGAAGGGATTCCCTTCCGCTGTAGAAGATGTTTTAAAACAAGATATGCTGTTGCACAATGTGGATTTGAGAAAAATGCATCGACTTCATGGTGGAAAGGTGTCTCTCAACAACATTATACGGTTGAGAAGAAAGTTGATCAACATAGGAGCTTTTTTGAGGTGGTTGCATCAGAATCACAAGCTCGTGAGGTATCCCCTTCGAATGTCTCAATTGGCGGGGTTGATGAAGCTGAACATCATGTTGAAACCCCTAAAGATCGTGAGATTGGGTCTATGAATGCCACTCCTGGTGTGTGCACTCCGACTATCATTTCTAGTGGCTCCTCTGTTTCGTCATTGCCTGCACTAAACAATAATGATGAAATCCCCGAGATTGTGGTTGCAGGCATTCATCTTTAGGAAAATAGTGTGCTGGCTTGGCAGAGTAAGGCAACACAAGTGGAAGAAGGCTAGATTACTGTTAAGAGCAAGAAAGCAAATTTCTCTAGGCCTTCTTTTGATATGACTCTTCGCTCCCACAAGAGTAGTTCTAAATGTAAATTTTGACAGGTCTTGTTTGGGGGCTGGTGTTTGGTTGGTTGCTGGTGGTTCTATCTGCAGCCCTATTTTTGACTGTAAAGGGTTTCGAGTCCCTTCAAAACCTGTTTTTTCCTCTATCAAAAACAATAGTTGAAACTTGAAACTTGTTTTCCCACTACTCAAAAATTGTTTTCAAGCCTAAGAATTGTTTTAGGCTCAAATCTCACACTATATGTAGCCTATTAGCTAAATATATAAAATTAATTAGTCCATAGGCTTCCCTTGTGGACTTGCAAGTCAAAAATTGATCAGTAAATCTGTTTCATGTGTGAAAGCAAGATTTACTCACTGTTAAACCACTATTGAGTAGGTGGAAAACAAGTTACAATTGCTCTTTAATGGTAAATCAACTGCCATTTAATAGTAAAATCTTTCAAAATATTATGTAAAAGCCTCAAAAATCTCACTTATCATGTAAAAGTCACATACATATTGATATGCCAATTAGATGGCAACATTCTATTTTCATTCATAATGTTTTTTTTTTCAATTTTTATGACAACTTTCATTTTCCATTTGCATTGCTTTATATTTTAATAATATCTATAATTAAATAAATTTAAAATAAAATTTTATTATATATATTTTTTATTAATTATTAATAGATATTTTATTACATTAACAAATAAACAACAAAATTTACAGATTCTCTTAAATTTTCTATATTTTTTTTATTGGATAAAAAGATCAAGTTACATAGATCTGGAAAACTTGAATAGCAAAAAATATGCTAGACAAAACCAGCAGCTCATAAAGAGCTCTTCAACACCAATGCCATTTGGGGAACATCAAACTCAAACAGCAGCAGACATAGAAAGGGAAAATACAGCAGTTCAACAACAGCATATGTAAGCTGAAACAGAATTAAACTATTCTCCATGATCTAGCAGAAATCCAGCTGCAAGTAGATTGAATTGACCAATATAAGAGCAAGTAGTTTAAATTTTCTATAGACATATCCTTACACTCTGAAGGTGCAAGTAGATACTCACTTTTCACATCTCTACAATAAAGGTGGGTAAAAGTCCTTTTCAGCTGAACAGGCACAAACCAAAGCACCAGAATCCCATTATGTCTCACTTTTCGTACTATTTGGCTTTCTTCGAAACATTCGCAATAGAGTAGTGCTATTTGTGGGTCTACTATACAAGCAATTGCTATGGCGTAGCACAATAATTTGATAGGAGAATAGACTGTGATGTATTCATGAATAGATGTGAACACTGATTATGAGTCATTTACGCACCTTTATTGTCGATTGCTAACAATTTGTTTTTAACTTTAATGATGATATGAAATCAAAATTTTGCAGAATTTCTAATTTGATTAGGTTTGGCCGAAGACTGTTCAATTTGACTGGGCAGAATTTTGACCATTTCAATATGTGTGGGCGGTGGAAGATTTTATGAAATAAGAAAAGAATTGCAACCATAAAATCGAGAGTAGATATTCTTTGAAAAGCATACAAAGGAGGAATTGACACAGATTAGATTTGAATGGTATACGCATGAGGACATTGACAGAGATTGGATTTGAATGGCATACGCGGTAGACATTGACAGTCTGATTTTAATGTGCACTACAAAACATTTTGGATTGTCAAACACGCTTACCTCCTTCACATGGTAGATCGTAGAGCAGAGTAAGCTTTTCCAAAACCAATTTAGTAGAGGATTAAATCTAAGCATTAGAGGATTAGATCCATGGATGTGGAGTCAAATTAGAAAAGGACATGGATCTTAAGTTCAATCTGAGGTGAAACACATGCAAACAAGTTTTATCTATCTATTTATAAGCATGATAATTGAAATGATATTTATGTTATGTTATGTTATTTTCGCTAATTTAATATTTGTACTCATTATATGTGAATAAAATAATTAATCCTTTGATCTAAACCCTCCAATCCATCTAGCATGGATCAAAATATAAGTCATCCATCATCTAACATGTGTCAAATTCACTTTATCATAAGTTAGCCCTCTGACTCACCTCTCAAATTTGACTCATTCCACATCTTTGCACATGTGTGAGCATGCTCCCACACATGTGTGAGTATGAATAGCCTTCCACCTCACCTTCCACTCTCTCTCTCACCATTTAGTCTCCCATTTTTATCAAATCTCCTCCATAAATTGAGGTTATTCTTCCTTGATTTGACACTTGTCACAATGCTATGAATCCCTCCCATGCAACTCAACCACAATCCTCTATTCTCTTCTTACATCTCAACACTCCATTTTCTATTTGTAAAAAGGCTATTTAATGTTGGCTTCCATAGCCATTCCATATCACTCAATCATATGTTAAGTTTATCCTACCATAGAAAAGGATGGGACCACAATCATACAAAGCTATTGTACTAGATTAGATATGATTGCATATAGATTAGTTCACCTAACATAGAGATTGTGGACATGGAAGACATAAGCATAAGTTATAGCCTTAGTTTCTCCTCTAGTTTGGAATAAAGCATCAATACTTCATCAAAAATCAAGATGACTAAGTCATTCTAAACCATCTTCTTGTTTCTATTTCTATGAGCAACTTCTTCTAAAGTTTTAAAATCTGAAATATATTTTTATATTTTTATGGTGTTTTGATTTAGATTCTAAATTCTAGAGAAAATAATTCATTAAATTTGGATTCTAGGCTTTAATAGATCATGTTTCTTAATTAGAAATAAATCACTTTATGTCTTTTAAGTTTAGAAAAAATTTATGTCAATCAAACTAGCATTTAATAGTTTATTTTTCCTTTTATTTAATGTAATACCTTTAATTGCATGTATTATGACCATGACTATATTATGAATGATTGACACATATTTTCCTCCATATATCAATTATATAATCTTATTTTATTTAATATAAAGATTTAAATTTTTTAAGAAAAATGCACAATCAAAATAATTTTAAAAAATAAAATTATTTAATTGAACTCTTTTCAAATTATTGTTCCAAATACCTATTTTATAAATAGATTTTAATTTAAAGCTTTTAAATACAACCATAATACTCAATGGAAAATAGAATCAAGAACAAATTTACTTGAACTATTCAAGTTAAAGAGGAAGAGTTGTGAAGTAAATTTTTCTTTGATTTAGATGTTGGTATAAAAATACTTTTTTCTTAGATTTATGTTGTGAAGTTAAAATGCTTCTGCGTAATAAAAATACTTTTTTCTTATATTTATGTTGTAAGATCTTTCTACTCTTTCCTAAGTAAAAAGAGACACATTACATTTGATTCGTGCCGTAAAATATGTAACATGTTGTTTGTTAATGATATTTGCATATAATAATTATTGCATGAGTATAAATGCATATAATTGAAAGTAATATAAAAAATATCTATTTGTAGACCACTTTGGTCAATAGATTACAAGTTATAATAAATAATTATATAATTGGAGTTTATAGTCAATATGTTGAGATGAGAAGCCTATAACATTTACAAATATTCATTGTGCTTGTTGAAGATGTTGTATTGATGTTGTATTGATTCTACTTGTTGAAGATTAGAAACCAAGCACTTTTGAAGAGAACAAAGATCATTTTAGTTGCAACTTTGTTTTTATATTGGATATGTACAATTCATTGCTTTTTGCAAAAAATGTATGAAGGTGGCTATGGAGAGATTGTTTTTGTTTAATATGTAACTAGCTATAAAGAAAAATACTATGGAGTTGGTGTAAAATAAACAAGGAACTAGGATAGATTGTTTAATAGGTGGCTATAAAGAAAAATACTATGGAGTTGGTGTAAAATAAACAAGGAACTAGGATAGATTGTTTAATAGGCGGCTATAAAGAAAAATACTATGGAGTTGTAAAATAAATAAGGAACTAGTTATTTTGGTCATAATAAGTTTTGCAAACACAAGTAGTCACCTTTTAATTATGAGGAAATAGTAAAAAAATATTAAAAACCTAGATCACTGATCCACTAAAAAATATAACAAAAAAACGTAAATTAAAGCTATTTCAACTATGACACAATCTAATGATTTAGTACGTGTGCACGAAGATTAATGACCTAAGATTAAACAAAGGTTAAGTTGCACACCACATTGTTTATTCATATGACCCAAGTGGTGACAGGTATATATCATTTAAACTCAATCATGTATAGAAGTCTAGATGGAAGTATTTGACATTGAAACAAAACAGAGGGTGTGAGGCTTTATGCAAGACTTAAAAATGAAAAAAAAAAAACAAAAGACTACATACATAGATAAAAAGGGTACACTCAAGAAATTTTTATAGCACTCA
>VDFB02335635.1:0-21028 GCA_007258455.2 Sequoia sempervirens
CGATACAATCAACACCTCCAAATCCTAATGACAACATGTGTAACATGTCACATAGTGGTCAACCTCCAAACACTACAAACAATACCTTCTTTGACACCACAACGACAGTGCATGCTACCTCCAACATCCCAAACACCTCCAACACAATAAATACTACATCTATTGGAGGATCATAATCATCCACAATGCCCACAACATCCATGACACTATCTCAATCAGCTGGAACCACTCTTGGCTCCTCAGCAATATGGGAAAATTACTCCAATCCTCTCTTTACCACTACGATAAATGCCATGGGGGCATCATCAAGTCATAACAACCCCCCCTTGATAGCTACATCTACTACCATGAGTACACCTTCGACATATCTGCTCGGTGGTATTTCACAAAATCCTTTGGGAGGGGGCAAGGGACACATTTTTATCCAAGGACAACAACCAAACGTTAACACGACAACACAGTCACATGTCATTGCCTCCCAAGGTACAAATACAAACATTCCCCTTGTGCAAACCCAACAATTCGAACAAGGTGGCCAAGTAACACAACCCATGGCACCGTTAACGCATCATAACCTTCATGGTCATCACATTCCCCAAATAACGACACAAATGGCTGGGGGACACATCCCAACCTACTCATCTAACGTTCATACTCACCAACACGCACCCAATCATAACTTTCAATATCAACAACACGACAATCCGCAAACGTCATACATATCACAACAATCGATACCACCACAATACACCAATATTCATGCACAACAAATGGGAACCTATGGTGTACCAAGCAATCCGACGTACGGAAACACAAATGATCCTGTTATGGATGCCCTCCAAACAAGACTGATGGGGGTAGAAAAAACTATTCAAAACATATACATTTCAGGCTAGAAATCGGAAATATCATATGACCTAAATGTATACCCATTCGACATGAGCATATACATGCCTCCATTTCCTCCGGGATATGTGTCACCCAATTTCACAAAATACAGAGGCAAGACAAACCCCATTGAACATGTTCGCAAATTTGCAACCAATTGTATGGACATCGCCTATGAACAAACATACTTGATGAGAGTTTTTTCTAAAAGTCTAGCAGGTCAAGCCCTTGAATGGTTTTCCACACAAAAGGATATCCATACATGGGATGAGCTTAAACGAAAATTCATAAAAAACAATGCATACAACATCGACATGGACACCTCCATCACTAGCTTGTGCACTCTCACGCAAGAGGATGATGGAGAGACATTTATCCCATTTTTTCAAAAATGGAGAAGCCTTGCTAGTCGATGTCACATTGACATCCCCGAAAGGGATAAAGTCGACATGTTTCTCCAAACACTTATGGGGCCTCTAAAATATGCATTAGAAATACATTATTGCACAAACTTCACAGATTTAGTCGAAAAAGGGGTCCAGATTGAGAAATCCCTTATCGCAAAGGGAGAATTACGATATGGTTCCAAAAACACAAATGTCAATCCAACCACCGACAAGAATAAATACTGGGTAAAAAATAAACACGTTACAAATGACGGTGTTGTTGATGCCAAGATTGCAAACATTGTGGGTCCTGTACTGGCCCTAAAAGGAGTTCAACAACAAAGCAAACCAACAACGACATTGACACCCCCCTCTAATGTCCCTTCAAACAATCAAAACGGTCAAAATAATCAGGGATAGTACCGTCAGACGAGACAATTTCCTAAAGGTCGCACATGCACTTCTTTGGGTGAACCCATTGAAGAAGTCCTTAAGAAATGTCTCCAGAATGGGGTCATTACACTCCAAGAACCAAAACCGTATGACCCAGGACAATTCAAACCAGCATGGTGGAATGACAATGCATTTTGTGAATACCATCGAGGAAAAGGACATACAACCACTAACTGTCGACAATTGAAAAACCTAATACAAGATCTTATCGAAAGTCGCGTCATTGAAGTAGGTGGATCTCAATTTTCCTCCAATTCAGATCATACTATCCATAAGAATCCACTGTAGGACCATGGTTCTCATAATGCTTCCACGTCAGGTCCACAGATGCACAATAATCAAGCTAACTTCGCCCGAGTCAAGTACGACTATTCTAGTGGACCTATTATAAATAATGTCTGAACTGACAATGAATACATCAATACCATTACGGTTAGGAGAGCACCCCAATGTAATGCTACTACTCATAGTGGCAAGGTTACCATAGCTGGTCCGCCTCCCGCTAGACAACCCAAAATAACCATAACTGGCCCATCTTCTAAAAAACCAGAACCTGTCCTGACCACAAAGCAATGGAAACCCAAAATTCAATTCAACCTCATCGACCAGCTAGGAAAGACTCCCGCACAAATCTCTATACTTGAGCTGCTTCGTATATCTCCCGCACACAAAGATATCCTAGATGAAACCTTGCTTGAGTCGTTGGTCCCCAAGGACATCGATGTTAATCAATTTGAAACCATGGTGGGATATCTCACTATGCCTCACCACGTCACCTTCTCGGATCAAGATTACTCATCACCTAAAACCAACCACAATGATGCATTGCACATAGAAACTTTTGTCCACAAGCACAAAGTTAGACGAGTTTTAGTAGATGGCGGAGGAAGATTGAACATATGCTCCCTCAAACTGGTTAAGGCTCTAGGGTTCTCTGATGCGTGTGTAGACCTAACAAAGAGTATAGTGATCAAAGCATACGATGACGAGGAACGCTCTTCATGGGGCGTTATCTCTCTCCCTATCAGAGTGGGACCAGTCATTGCGGACACAACCTGCCAGGTCTTGGATTTGGAACTACCATATAACATCTTGCTAGGTTGTCCATGGATTCATGCCTTAAAAGCCGTTCCATCTACATATCACCAATGCCTAAAGTTTCCATTTGACGGCACAGAAATAACCATATACGGAGACCCCGACCCCTTCCAATATTGTACCAACCTAAGGGGTATTTCTGAAAACTGAGTGCCTATTAATCGGGAAGCACCTGGCTCCTTGTCATCCAAATACATTGATCCATCCACACTCACCTCGGTTTCCGCATCCGCTCCATCCACATCTTCTACCACACCACCGCCTCTGTCAAACCCTAAGACTGAATCCACTGTCAAAATCCAGGACCTCGACTACAGAGAGTTCAAACTAAATACAACATCTAGTATAACAACAATACCCAAGTCTCCAAAGATATATGGTCGGCCATGTTTCATAATGGAACCCAGGGAAACTTTCAAAGTTCCACCGAAAATAGTTTTTATCAAGTGGGGAGACATGAGTAATGAAGACCTTGCTGACATTACAGGATGGATCTATAAGGATACTGTCGCACTACCCCCATTACCAGTTCAAAAGTATGGCAAGGGTTATGATATAATGAAGGCTAAAGGCTACGATGGTGCTAGTGGCCTAGGAAGAAATAAAACTGGTCGAAGGGAACCCATAGAAACTTTTCAAATTCTGAAATATCTTGGATTAGGGTTTGGATCACCCGACAATGATGATCGATGTATCATTGGACTTTCGAGTGAGCGAGTACATGCTTTGAAAAGTGTCGAGACCACTAAGGAAACCCTCACCGAAACTGACTCCCAAGAGTGGGAATTTGGCTTAGAACGATCCCTAAGTGACTGTTGTCTTGATGATTTGTTTGTCGAACCAGGGGGACTGACCTCTGAACAACGGTTTTGGAAAACATTCAAAATTGAACAGGCACCAGATAGTCAAAGTCCCATTACCACTTCCCATGATGTACAACACCCATTATCTGAACCCATTCAGTCCAATCCATCTGAAGTATTAGACGACATTGACAATCAGGGCTCTAAAACCTTCACCCCTTATTTTGACAACGAATATGACACTAGTGAAGGAGAATATTGGATAGAGTCCGATGTCGAGTTGGATGATGATAATCTCATCTACAACTTCACTGAATATGTCTGCATGATGTCCGCATCCTCACCTCAATTCACCAACATTGACTATGGCATTACCTTAGTTTACCCTGAGCTAGTCGATTGGGACCAACAAGGACCGCCAGCCCTGGACACATTTCAGAATGATGAGGCAATTGCTAAATTTATGGGATTATGAGAAGGCATACCTAGTGGGGACTACATATCAGGATTCACCATTGATTTAGATTGCATGACATACTTCAGTGATACTGCTCCATCCTCTAGTCGCAAAAGTAAAAATAAGAATAAAACAAAAAGTGAAACGTCTCTAGGTGAAAACCGAAAGGCACCTCTTGACGATAAAATAGTAAAAATAAAGGACGTATCTATGGGTGAAAACCTCTCCGAGGCGCCCAAAGATGGAGGACTGGACTTTCTCCCCGTGCAACAGGAGAAATTGGCTATGCTTATCGAAGACACAATAGAGGATAACATATCAACTACAGAAGATCCCAAGATGGTCCTCTTTGCTGCATCATTAACTAAAGACGAGAGATCAGACTTCCATAAATTCTTTGTAGAACAAAAAATCAACTTTGCATGGTCCTATGCTGACATGCCAAGATTGGACCCAAAACTAGTTCTGCACCATCTACCACTATTACCTAATGCTAAACCAATCAAGCAGAAGTTACACAAAATGCACCCTCAAGTTGCTCTATTGGTCAAGGCCGACTTAAAGAAATTACTGGACGTCGGATTCATAAGGTCTATTGATTACGCTGAATGGATTTCTAACCTGGTGCCGGTGACAAAGCCAAATGGGCTGATCCGCGTATGTACATACTTTCGAGACCTAAATAAAGCATGCCCAAAGGATGAATTTCCTTTGCCAAACATTGACATCATAGTTGACCTCACCGCAGGATATGAGATGCTATCCCTCTTGGATGGTTTCTTCGGCTATAATCAGATTCGCATTGCTCCTGAAGACCAACACAAAACGACATTTACTTGCCCATGGGGTACATATTGTTGGAATGTCATGCCATTCGGTCTCAAAAATAAAGGTGCCACATACCAAAGGGCTATGACCACAATTTTCCATGACATGATGCACAAAATAATGGAAGATTATGTAGATGACCTATTGGCCAAATCAGTAACCAGGAAAGATCATTTGAAGGTACTCGACATAATTTTCAAGAGACTGGAAGAGTACAAAGTCTGGCTAAATCCTAAGAAGTGTGTTTTCGGGGTCACATCAGGAAAACTCCTAGGATACATAGTTTCTCGAAGAGGTATAGAGGTTGATCCAGCAAAGGTTAAAGCCATCATAGACATGCCTCCGCCCAGAGGAATCAGTGAACTAAGAACTCTACAAGGCAGAGTACAATCTATTCGGCGTTTCATAGCCCAATTGGCAAATAAGTGTCACCCATTCCAGTATCTGTTGTGCAAGGGTATCCCCTTTGTATGGACAAATAAATGTCAAGAAGCCTTTCAGCAAATCAAAGATTACCTACTGTCAACACCAGTCCTCATGCCTCCAATTCATGGAAAGCCATTGATCCTATACATCTCGACTACTAGTTCAGCACTGGGGGCATTACTGGCACATAATGATTATGAAGGAAAAGAACAAGCCATCTATTACATCAGCCGCACACTGATAGGGTATGAGTTGAACTATACCAACATTGAACATGCATGCCTTGCTATTGTTTTTGCATCCCAAAAACTAAGACACTATATGCTTAGTCACCAGACACAACTGGTTGCCAAGATTGATCCATTGAAATATCTCTTAAGTCGGGCGGCATTAACAGGTCGGTTGGCCAAATGGGTCATGATACTAAGTGAGTATGACATACAATATGTCGAGCGTAAGGCAATAAAAGGATAAGTAATAGCAGATCAACTGGCAGATGCACCGATTCAAGTCACTTATCCACTAGTAATTGATTTTCATGATGAGTCAATTTTTCATGCGGAACCGGCGGTACCATGGAAGCTATATTTTGATGGGTCCCATACTGGTCATGGCTCAGGCGCTGGAATCTTGTTTATCACACCACAGGGGGATTCAATTCCTAAGGCATTCTGGATCACTTTCCCTTGTACAAATAACATTGCCGAATATGAAGCACTAGTCACAGGTCTCAAAATGGAAATTAAATGGAAAATTCAAATGTTGCTTGTATTCGGGGATTCCCAGCTCGTTATCAACCAGGTGAATGATGACTATGAAACAAAGGATGAGAAGTTGCTTCCCTACAAGAGGATGGTGGATAGTTTCCTGACATACTTCCAATTGATTGCTTTTGAACAAATCCCCAGGACACAGAATAAGGCAGCTGATGCAATGGCTACTATTGGTTCTCTCTTGGACATCCCTCAAAATGTGTCACAATTTGAGTTCTTAATAGAACAACTTTTAATGCTGGCATATGATATCCCAAAATCAGAAATGGTTTGCGAACTTGTTGGTCCCAACTCTCCCTGGTATCAGGACATTTATGACTACCTAAAATCTCAAACCCTCCCACTAAACCTGTCCAATAACCAAAGGAAGTCCATCAAAAAATCTGCAAAGTATGCCATCATCAGTGACACCCTTTACTGCCGTAGTTTTGACGACACCCTCCTTAGATGTCTCGACACCAACGAAGCGCGTACGACCTTATGCGAAGTGCACGACGGTATATGCGGATCTCATTCGAGTGGTCCTACTCTAGCTAAAAAAATAACAAGACTTGGTTATTATTGGCCAACAATTGAAAAGGATGCAATTGAATATGTGAGGACTTGTCGCAAATGTTAGATTCACAGCGATTTGATCCATGCTCCAGCACAGGAACTTCGACCAATCACTTCTCTTTGGCCCTTCGCATAATGGGGACTCGACCTCGTGGGTAAAATTCATCCAACCTCGTCCAACGGCCACAAATTCATTATCACCGCCACTGAGTATTTTACGAAGTGGATTGAAGCCATCCCATTGAAATATATTACCGGCAAGCAAATATCCAAGTTCATCCTTAACTACATCATTTTCCGGTATGGCCTTCCGCAATCCATCATCACTGACAACGGACGTCCATTTAAAAACCAAGACGTTTGGGAGTTATGTGAGTGATTTCACATTCAACACCATTTTTCATCTCCCTACTACCCACAAGGAAATGGTCAAGCTGAGGCGTCCAATAAAACCATTATCAAAATCCTCAAAAAGACTGTCAATGACGCTGGCCGTAACTGGCACATACAACTCAACCCTACTTTGTGGGCTTACCGAACTAGCATTCGTACACCTACAGGAGCCACTCCATTTGCCCTAGTCTTTGGCGCTGAGGCCATCTTGCCCTTTAAGGTCGAAATTCCTTGATTACGAGTCTCTGTGAAGGGTTTAACTAATGAAGAGGAGTATCGACAATCACGCTTGCACGAGCTGGAAATGTTGGAAGAAAGAAGGAAAAATTCACTGAACCATCTCCAAGCATATCAGAACCGTCTTTGTCGTAGCTACAATAAGAAGGTTATGGTTAGACAGTTTGACATTGGTGACCTAGTTCTCATGCAGAACCCCAAGAACCAAGCCGACAGAGAAAAGCCAAGAAAGTTTGAACCAAACTAGTTGGGTCCCTACATTATCATATCTTCTTTCGGTTCTAGAGCTTATCAGCTAGCCACACCAGATGGAGAACAACTGAAAAACCCATCAACAGTTTACATCTCTGAAGGTTCTACGCATAACATCAAAGGATTGAGTTGAAAAACTGTAAAATACAAAAAAAAATTGAAAAATGATAAAAAAAATTTGCCTTGATGAAAACTTGGCAAATAGGCCTCTTGGTGACACCAAAAAAAAAAAAGTCAAGAAAATAGTAAAGAGAAATTATTCGTTCAATAGTGAAAACCTGACAAACAGGCACTTTGGACAAGTACCATGGTGAAAACCTGGCAAACAGGCGCCATGCGTAATCAATCATTGCTCTGCCATCTATTGTCACTTTGTCTGCCTTAGCCTAGGATGAAAAGTATTTCCACCATTATTACGTAAATCGCCACCACATTTTACCCTACCTATCATAGTGGATAAACGATTGACATCAAGTCCTGACAACTGTCCATCTAGTAAACCAACAACATCCCGTCCATGTTCCTTAAAAATGGCTAAGTCTTGGACCTGACTGGGGGCAAAATCTTATCATGAAACTGTAGTGGATGTCGCATATGATCTTGGAAACTGGCAAAAAGTCCTAAAAAAGACCAAAAACATTGCAAAAAGTCCTAAAAAAGACCAAAAACATCGCAAAAAGTCCTTAAAAAAGACCAAAAACATCATAAAAAGTCTTGAAAAAAGACCAAAAACATCGCAAAAAGTCCTAAAATAAGACCAAAAACATCGCAAAAAGTTCTGAAAAAAGACCAAAAACATCACAAAAAGTCCTAAAAAAGACCAAAAACATCGCAAAAAGTCTTGAAAAAAAGACCAAAAACATCACAAAAAGTCCTGAAAAAAGATAAAAAACATTGCAAAAAGTCTTGAAAAAGAGACCAAAAACATCGCAAAAAGTCCTGAAAAAAAAGACCAAAAACATCACAAAAAGTCCTGAAAAAAGACCAAAAACATCGTAAACAGTCCTGAAAAAACACAAAAACATTGTAAAAGGTCCTGAAAAAAGACAAACACATCATAAAATGTCCTAAAGAAAGACCTAAAAAATCATAAAACGTCCTGAAGAAAACCACAAATAAAACATTAGATTACTCGAAGAACGCAAACACATTGTCATTTCTTGTCAAAGTTAGTCATATCAATCAGTCTTTGTCATTTGTCTGAACTATGTTGTCTCTGCGCATTTGCTACGTAGGCAAGACTCACATTTGAGTCCCTGAGACATTAGGTCAGTCCATTTAGGTTTGTCAGAATAAAATCATGATTCAAACTTCTGTCCTTTGGACAAAGTCATTGGTCGTGTCGAACTACGAGGTCTCTGAGTGTATGACGTAGGCAAGGCCATCTGTCGATGAGCCCCCGAGGCCGCACTAGGTCAGTCCATTAGGGTTCATGACACTACACTACCACACACGTCAGAATATCTTCAAGACAAAGTGAATTAGTTTCTAGATGGGAAAAATCCTAAAACAAAGTAAAACAATCATTTCATTAGCATGACAATCTCATCAGCAGGTCAATCATATCATCATGACAAAATCGGCATATAGTCAAACTCGGTCAAAGCAGGTCACATCATCATAACCTGTCAAACTGTCAAATCTTGGTTAACCTTCAGATGTGTCATTCTGAAAGAAAACCTCTGTCATTCATGCCTTAGGACGTGTCCTTCCTAGACATCGTCACTGTCATTCAGCATTTCGTGGGATCCTCTTGACATCTAAGGATCACTCATCTCGACATTAGTATTTTCATGTGTCCTTCTGAATAACCAACTGTGTCATTTATGCCTCAGGACACATCCTTCCTAGGCATCGTCATCATCACCGTCACATGTCATTTGGCGATTAATTCTCTTGGGATTCATATTATTCAGGATGTGTCCTTCCTGAATTTGGCAAATTTGGACATTTGTCGTTTGAGCAGCATCAAAGCTTTAACACTCGGGCACCTCATCATCATTAAACCTGACATCTTGGCATCAAAACAATGGATATCCAGACGCACTTGGCAAACACTTTACAATTGTCTTTTAGTTTTTATCATGATATTAGTTTTTTAGCGAGATCCCACTAAGCAGGATTTAGAGAAGCAGAAATGTATCATGACGATTGACACGCATGACTACTAGTTTCTCAGCGAGGTCCTGACTTTGGGATTTAGAAAAAACAACAACATATCATGGTAAGGGCTCTATTTTTGTATTTTTGACAATCATGCCACTAGTTTCTCAAGGATGTCCTGGAAACAGGATTTAGAGAAGCAACGACGTCTCATGATTTGTCCTTGTCTTTTTTTGTTTGTGGTTGATTATGACATAAAGACTGGGGCAATCACGCTCTTACTATGAGTCATGATCATCCTTGTCTGTGACTGCTTGTCTTATGTAATGGTACAACCTTGCACATCTTGATCTATGTCATATCATGGTGTTTCTTGGCCATTACAATAGTCTGCCCAATGATGATTAAGAGCAATAAATATTAAAGTCCTATAGTAAAGCTTTGAAGGATTTGGTCTAGGAATTAACATGATTTTCATCGGTCTGGTCATCATCATAGCATCAAAATCATAAATAAGCATCATAAGACATACATGCTACATCATAAATCAACATCATACATCATACATATCATAATACATTAAATCAAAGAGCATCACATAACACATGTAGGCCACATCAAAACTACATCATCATATAGTATCATCTCAAAATGTACAAAGTCAAAGGATAAAGTCATGGGATATCCCAAAAATGGAGCTCGCAGGCTCAATAATCTATGCATAGTGTGTCATAATAACAAAATGCCCCTAGGGTCGACTCTCATCATCCCCTCGTGGTGAAGAATGTGGTGGCTGCAACTCTGAAACTAGGACTGAACCGATAGGCGGACCTGTCACAACCTCTGCCTGTGCCACTAGTGGAACTGCGAATGAAGGCGCCATCTCTATGGCAACAGACACTTGTGATGTCACTACAGCTGGACTCTGAGAAGTAGAGGGATCGATCACTGGTGGATATACCTGTACCGACCTCTGCACTGAACCAGTCGACCCATGACTGTGACCTGAATGGTGACTCGGGGTGTGCCGGAGTGAATGATGTGACCTGTGCACTGATGTGTGCCCTGACGAGGTAGATCCTCCGACATTGGTGTGACTCCTGCTGCCACTGGCACTGCCTGATTTGTGGCCACTGCCTGTCCTCGTCTGTGACCGTGACAGGGTAGGATCCCGTCGCTCAGGTGGCACTGCCTACTCATATAATGTCCGATACTGCCCCAATCTCGTGCTCACTCTAGCCAACTCGTGAGCCATGTCCCCTACAGGCCCTGTGCATAATGCTGCGAACTGAGTGCACCATTGAGCCGAATCCTGCTGGTGGATCACTGCCTGATCCCACTCTACCCGGACTACCTCTAACTCTGAGTGCAGGGCCCTAACCTATGCCATGCTCTCATCTAATCTGCGCTGTAGGTCGGCCACCCTCTGATCTGTCATGGCATCATGAGGCAACATTGAACTGGAGGGTATCTCCTCCTCTCCCTCCACCATCTGCCATCTGAGGAGTCTCTCGGCCTCATCCATGGCGTCGTCCTCATCATCATCATCCTCCGCCACATCCTCCACCACCTCCTCCTCCTGTCCCCCACATCCACCTCCTCCTCTTGTCCCCCCACCTCCGCCCCCTCCTCCTGCCTCTCCACCTCCGCCACATCCTCCGCTACATCCTCTGCCACCTCCTCCTCCCATCTCTCCTCACCCTCTCCCTCCTGTCGGGGCTGCTCCTCTCTCTCCCCCTCCTCGCCAACCTCGGGGATAGCGTCTAAGGCTACCCTCGCCACTCATGGGCGCACCCTCTGGACCTGTCTCTGCCCATCTTGGCGTCACCTCCGGCCATCTCTGCCATCATCCCCACCTCTGCCTCCATCTCCGCCATTCTCTCCACCCCTACCTCCGTCTCCACCTCTGCCTCCGTTTCTGCCTCCGTCTCCACCCCTACCTCTGTCTCTACCTCTGCATCTCCCCCTGCCTCCATCTCTACCCCTACCACCTCGCCTGGCCTGTGGCACACAAGGAATCACTCATCGTCTGTCTACTGGTGTTGGCACATCTAGATTTGTCAATGGCATTGGCCTGTGTGTCTACCACCATAAATCGTAATCAGCTGTCGTCCCGTGATCAGCTACTCCTCCCCTCCATCCCCATGCTTGGGCTACTAGCCCATCAATCTGCTGCTCTGTGAAGGCCACTGGAATGGCTGGTCCCCAAGCATACTCTCTGGAAGACCGGGCGTACTTGGCTATCCTTGCAGGTACACCCTGCTGATCTCCAAACTGCCTTAGGACACAATGTGGTAAATACATCTCAATGATCAATGAGGTCTGCACTGTCTAGCCAATCAAATATTTGTACTACCTGCACAGACTCAAGTGGTCTACCTCATCATCCCATTGTCCGCAGTCTCGATACAGCCTCCAGATAAAGGACATCATCGTGTCAATCTGATGCTGCCACCAACTTGTCTCACCCATCCGGGTCTGCTGTAAGGCACCGACGTAGTAATAGGCATAAGGCATACCGTCGGCCAACTGTGGTCTGTCAATCAGCGGACAAAATATGGATATGTGCTCCCAGGCCCATATCATCATTAGCGTAGTCCCACATGAGATGCTCTCTCCTCTCCTATAAGCAATATCATGTAGCTGATGGTAGAGTGTCCCTAGTAAGCAAGGACCCCAAGCATAAACAATCCTGTCTCATCTCATGCCAACCAGGATGTCTCCCCAGCCAATAGGAAATTCGTGTCCTCGACGATCGGGAATCAGGATCCCCCCAATCAGAGTCACAAGGAATGCATCAAAGCGACCATAGTGCTCTACCATAAACTCCCACCTGATCTCATAACCCTAGATGCCCAGTCTTGCACCCTGATCACGGTAGTAAGCTCGAAAGGTCTGCTCGCCATGCCGAGGATCGTAGACGATCCGCTCCCCTCGGATTGGCACTCGAAGAATCCGGTAGACGTCCTCTAGCGTAATGGTAGCCTTACCTGTCGAAAGGTGGAATGAGCAAGTCTCCAAATGCCAATGCTCACATAGCGTAGTCAGCAATCCCTTGTTCGCCCGAATGGTGGGCATGTAGGCAACGTAGAACAACCCTAGTCGCATCAATCGAAGCTGCTCCCGTGGGCTCAATTGGTCCGCAAACATAAATGTGGTCAGTCTACTCTCTCATGTATAGATAGGGGCAAGCTGCCTCTGTAAAAAGGCGAACAATGTATCAGCATTTTCTAGACAACTATCTGCAACATCAAAAGCATTAACGGTTTCACAAGTACCACAATCGGTCTCAGTAAATGAAAACATCAAATGCGTCGCGTTATAGTAGTTGCATTGCAAATATTCGAATGCGTCTATCAAATCATCAAATGCGTCGCAACATGACAGTTGCATCGTTTGGTTGCCCAGATGCATCGCATTATGGCAATTGCGTCACGAAATTTGGCAATTGTGATGCAATATGGCGAATGCGTCACTCAAAAGAGCAATTGCGGCACAAAATGACAATTGCGGCTTTCCAACATTCAAATGCGACTCGGTTAGGCGAATGCGTCACAGTTTTTATCAAATGCGTCGCAACGCCTCACCCACCTTAAAATTAGCTGGACATTCGCGTCGAACGCGCAGACGATTATGGCTTACGCAAACGCAGTTGCGTCGCGGCGTAGTTGTTATCTACCCTAGAAACTTAAATTTGGCTCGCAAAACAAAAAAATTACAAAGCAAGATAAGGGTACATACCGCAGGCTCTAAGCCCTCTGGCTGTCTGAATGTCCGAACAATCTCGCCACGATGCTCTGTCACTGGAATCACCATCCTCGCTGCGCTACTTTTCGCTCTGGGCTCTCGAGATTTGCAAAGTAAATAGTAGAAATGAATTGACTTTTACCCCTTTGTCAACCTATTTATAAAGTCAAAATGACATTTCTCAAACAAGGTTATTACTGGAGGCTCATTTGACCAACTTTGACTTCCTCGTTAGCTACTTTAAACATTTCAGAATTCGAAACCGACTGCGACATTGTTTTTCTGGTCATCGAATTGATTTATCGGGACCCTTTACAAATTTTTCTGTCGTCGACCCAAAATTTAAAAAATTTCTCGAGGGGGCAATGATACTTCGTACCTTCGCTGGGGCATATTCTTGACTTATTTTTCTTTGTCACAACGCGACAAGCGACATTATGACAAAGAGGGGCAAAATGTAGACACTTAAAAATGACCTAGGCTTGCAAGCTTCATTTTTTTACCACTTTAAATTCTGCAGCATAATTAATACGACATTATGTCGTAGTCCACATTCAATATTGATTAAATAATTCATAATTATTTAATTAATTCATATACTTTTATTCCTTCATGATTAATTAAATATTGGAATTTTATTTGTGCCGTCATTAGTGTCTAAGTCTTCCTTAAATAAATTTAGCAGCATTTAATTGCCCATATTCATATATTTCTTCGATTATTAAATAAATAGAAGTTTTATTTATTTGTTGTATATCCTTGTCATAATTAATGAATTGATTAATTTATTTAATTAATTTAATGTAAATTAAATAATTATATTTAATTATTTAATTGTCAAGAATAATATTCCTCATTTTAAATAAATGAAATTATTTAAAATGTCATCACTTTCTTAACTGTCAGTCCATTTTGGTAAATAATCTGAAAAAGATTATCTATTGTCTCACAAAATCATTATTTTGAATTAATTTAATTCAAAATAGTAACTAATCTTCCAAAAATCAAGTAATCGGGCAGATTCTTGATTTTCCAAATTTGATCTTCAGTCCAAATCTTATCTTCTTGATTTTTCGAATCTCACAAATCAGGTAGTCTTTATCTTTTTGATTTTCGAAAATCTTTATTTTCTAATTACTTTATCTCATTTATTCTCCACCGTCGATCCAATTATCTGAGATATTATTTTGACCGTTCGATTAATGAATTTGCTCTAACCCTAATTAGGGATTCTCAGATTTAATCTGGACCTTTCATTTTAGGTTCTCGTCATAAATTAATCTCACCCGTCCATTCAAAATGGCATTTTCTATAAAATGCCATTTTCCTCTCACTTTTTGATGACACACACACAAGTAGACATATTATAGGCGCATTACATACTTATCGTTGGCACACTTAGATTTCTCATAGCATTTATTATTTTCATTTGATCAAATCTTAGCATGTTTAGGCATTGTCAATCATGGTCATAGGCATATACTTTAGACATTTTATGCAAATCCTTCAAAGCTTGGTGTAGGACTTCGACATTTGCAGATTGCTCGCACAATGAATCTGAGGGCAAAGCATCATCCAGAAAGCAAGAAGGTGTTACAAAAGTAAATCATGGAGGTCTCGGCGATCAGGTATAATCGTTCTTTCATTCGCTTCCATTGTGTTTTGTAATTACTTTGGGTTTATTGTCATTTATGATTTGTATGTTTTATTGATTGAATCTAATCCAAAATTACCCTCAGTTACACTTACTATACTCAAATTCATAGCAACCTTCATCAAATTCATCCAAGCATAGTTAGGCTTTTTGCAGATTTTCAACATGGAGCTCCATTGAAGTCATCACCACAAGCATGCATCTTTCATCAATCATCTTCATCACATCATTGGAGTTGGGAAAGGGCCAATTTTCACATCAAATTGGCACCAACTCCCTCAAGAGATTAAGAGTTTTCTTTGTTTTAGAATAGGATTTGATATTTTAGCTTTAAGTTTGTTGTGTTCTTCATGTTATTCCTTTTCTCTTACATTCAAATGGATTTCTTGAGGGATCTATATTCTAACTTGCATTGACCTTATTAATGTGTGGTTTATTGTGTTCTCGCAGGTGTAGGATCTAGGTTCATATTTTGGCGCTAGAGGGAGGGGAAACCAAGAGATCAGATCATGTTTTTTGAGAAAATTTTGTGCTTTTTGGGTGTTTACAGAAAAATCCACCGTTGGAAGCTCAGCACTGCTGTTTAGCACCACTGAGAACTCAACATCACCATATAGCACCATTGAAAATTTTAAACTACGACGCTCCATACTTCCCACCCATAATTGAAACTTTCAAACAAAACCGCTGACTCTTTCTGGTTCATTGGAATCTTTTCAAAATCCAAACTGCACCGCTGATCAAAATGGCGACGCCTTCATGCTCACTGGTCTGGCTGCAGAGTGACGCTAACTGCTAAGCAGCGCTATACAACACCGTTGGTGACTTCAAACTGTGACGCCTTCCTGGATTGCATCGCTGGAGGGAAGTAAAAAGTGAAAATTTATTTCTAACACGTGCTTTTTATCAAATTCTAGTTATTTGGCATGTTTTCTACTTTCTTGACTTCTGTTTTTGCAAAACCTAACTGATTTTCTTGTAGGTTAGGTTGGTCAAAGGTGAAGAGGAAAATAAGCATGATGACCTCATCTTGCGATACCGAGTGTTTTTAAACACTTTAGTGTTTGTTCAACACTCTTAGAGGATTCACTATTACTCTTAAGGAAAAAATTGTTATCTTTCACACTTAGGACTTACTAGTTTCATTTTGGGCTCTAAAAATAACTTTTTTAATTCTTGTTACAAAAGGAGCTTAAAATGAACTTTAGAACACAAACTCACTAGATTTTGTTTGGGGCTAATAATTGAACAAGGCAAATTTTCACAGTTCATTTGGTGCTATAAAAAGAAATCATCATTGCTTTTGTTGGATTAAACAGAACATGTGCAATTTTGCTTTGTGATTACTTACTTAAACTAATGCCATTGAAAAGACGTATGCGCTTCTCTCGAGTCTCACGATGATCTTGATAATCAAAATTCTTTTTGATGGTCTTAGGGTGGGATAAAGTGATCACCTCCACATTTCATTTTGGGATTAAAATTGAACAAAACATTGTGCGAGTGTGAGTAAATCTATTGCATGTGTTCTCCTTTTGTTTCTAAACGAACGTTGATCGAACTATGAATACATTTACTCACTATTGTTTATCTTAGAGGGCCTTCCTTGGGGAAAAAGTACTCACCCAAGGGAACGACTCAATCGGTAACACTCTAAAGCCAAGAGTATTTTCAACCAGGATATAAATGTGGGTATTGGAATAAACAACAGTATCACATGGTTGGCTCTGACGAGAAGGGTAGCAATGGTCTCTCGCTATGTTGGGTCAACTCCTATGAACGAAAAGTTTGAATTAAAACCCTTGTTGTAGAAAGGCCAAAATCCCTATCTATTTGTTGGTGCAAGAACGGTCGTTTTGAAGTCGCCCCACACTTTTACGGTCTTTAGTAGAAATGGAAAGCATGCCATGGGAGTTTCATGGGTGTTGATGCTTGGTTTCCCTATATAAGTGAGTGCCGTGGAGGGGAGCTAGTGGGGTCAAGCATCTAACCATTCTCTAAAGATAAGTGTAGCTGGACTTGTCCAAGTGGGGACTCAACAAATATTGTCTTTTATATCCATAAGGTTATGCTTCTTCTTGGTTACAAAACACTTTGCTTGTTCGAAAACATTTGGAAACAAACATTTAACATCATCATCAAAATTTCAAACCCTTTAGGAGGAAAATACAATTGACCAAATTCATGTGTTATTGCTTGCCCTTGGGATTTTATCCTTAGAGGTTTCTAAACACTTGGATTTATATCTCAATTTTCCTACTAAAGTTAAACAATAGGTAACCCTTGCCTTGATTTCATCAAAATTCCACATAACATACTTTGTGGGATTCGAAGAAATTGAGACATTGGACATCTAGTTTGAAAAAACTAATCAAAGAAAAAAGATAACAAAATTGGCTCACCCATGTGCTAGTTCCTCATGATTTCCAAGAAAGTCAAAATCCCAAAACAAAAGTTCTTGAGCCAAAGTTCAAAATTTAGGAGTCACACTCAAAAGGTCATCAAGAAATACATTAGGAAGTGCAATCAAAAGCAACATATCAAAATAAGAAAAAAATTCACAAGGTTCTATAGACTCATTCCTTTGAACAATCCAAAAATGTATGCTCAATTTGAGCCACTTCTTAGTTATAGAGGTCCTTAGAAATATTGTATGTTCTTCAATACCTAGGTCTAGTAAACAAGTGTCTTTTTAGGTACATTCTAGGATCAAAATCAAATCTTTTCATCCATCCTTGAACATAAAAAAAAATCACCTCACCATCATCTTTTGAAAAATCTTGAAATTATCCTCCATGCTAGGCTTTTTTGGAAAAAATAAAAAACATCAAGCAAGATCCTTGAAATCTCTGAATCAAAACATCAAATCATCTTTGGCTAGGTATGTGTAGATGCATCCTTTTGCACATGCTTAGTAAAATTATCAAACCATCTTGTTTAGTTAGGTATATGTAGATGCATCCTTCTTCATATGCTTGGTTAAATTATCATCTTGTTTGAATAGGTGTAGGTAGATGCATCCTTCTCCCTACACACATTTAAATTATCATCCTTTGAGAAAATCTATCCCTTAGATAATCATCCAACATCTTAGGGTCTATTTGTTCATAAATCCAAAAGAAAACCCAAAATCAAATCAAGGTCAATCCAAAATCCAAAGCAAATAAAAAAAGTCCTAAAAGGTCTAGCATCCCCCCCAAGATTTCTAAAAAAGTTCAAAACACCGACATCATCCCCATCATATCACCTTTGATCCTTGAAAACATCCTAAATTCTCTCTTTTTGTGCCTAAGATTATATCAATCTAAAAGAATTAGAGATTCATCTCCCATATTCTTCAAAATTGATCCCTATTTTATGGTGCAAACTAGATCTCAACAAAAGGGGAACATGGAAGCCAACAAAGAAACATCCACTACAAGTGACCTAAGTCAAACAAATTCCGAAACAAATCCTGTTGAATCAAGCAATCCTCTAATCAACTTTCCTACATCATCACAAAACCCTCAAGAGGAGGTAGAGGATCTTACCAATAATCCCTTTGGAATGTCACATGAGGAAATCACCAAAATGATTCAAAATCCAAAAAACCATAAGATTATCAATATCATGATGAGACTCAACCCTTCACTATACATGCTCGAATTAGCAAAGCAAGGGGGTAAAATATCTTCTGATTTCGATGTGAGCTCTTTAGTGGAACCATTCTTAGAGGTCATGCCTCCAATTTCATCCACACTCCCCATCTCATCTACACCCCCACCCCAAAGTATCACTCAAAAAACATCCTGCAAATCACAACATCCATTGCTCCAACTAAACCTAGTGTTAACAAGGGAAGTGCATTTCTCAATGCCATACAAACACACCCCCTTGTCAACAATCAGGACTTGGATGCAAACACCATTTTTGGGGAAAACGTACCCCAAAATCCATTACATAAATATATCCTTCTCACTTTCCATGATCCCAATGATCCATCATCATCATCCTTTCGCACGACACCCCAAACCTCTCTCCCCATAACCTCGCAAGGAGAGGGTGACATGTGTTGATTATCAAGGTGAAGAAAGATTGCAATATGAACTTAAATAGGTGAATGCAAATATGAAATATGTAGATTAACCTTTAGACTTAGTGTGAAGAAAGAATACGAGAGAGAGATAGAAGAATCATAACACATGCAACAACAGATTTATGTGGAGAAACCCCAAAGGGAAAAAACTCCACCACCGAAAGAGAGGCAAGTATATTACTAATATTATGAAATATTACATGCAGCAATAGACTTCTCTTATCATCCCTGTAAAATCCTACAACACCTTGTTACCTTGCAAACCTGCAAAATTGAATTGAATAACTCTAGCTCAAGGCCCCTATTTAAAGAGATTTGTGAGGATGAAAACCACCATGGTTTCACCAAACAATAGGCTCCAATACCTCCTCACAAAAATCACGCCTCCCTTCATGAAATGATCATGACACCCTAAGAATATCCTATTATAGATGCTCTTACAACTGTCATAACGCATAACTTATGCATGAGCACCTAGGGTCAAAGATAGCATATTCTATCATAGGAATCTATCATACTTGTCATAGGAATATGTCATACTGTCATAGCATCTTATGAAAACTGTCATACATGTCATAGATGCTCTTACAACATCCTAACAACCTCATTCTAGAAGATTCCAAGTGGGATGCCTAGCTATTTTGTCCTTTTCCTAAATGACAAATGGTAATGGTAACACTACATTTACATTGTCTCTTTCACCACCATTGGTTAAACGGTTTCACCTCTTATGGGTAAATGTTGAAAACACTTTAGGAGAATAATTAATTAAATGATTTACAAGGTTGATGGCACCTAAATCCTAACATTCTCCCACTTGACATCATACATTTTAAATTACACCCATAGAGATACAATTACATAGAATTAAGTATAGTGATCAAGGCCCATGGCCTTTCTGCACCAAGATAACTTTTCCATGGTGACTGGCTTCGTAAGAGAATTTGCAACATTATCCAAAGTGTCAACTTTTTCAATCAAGACCTGTCCATTCTCAACCATTTCTCACATAAAGTGATACTGAACATTAACATGCTTAGTACGAGCATGATACATAGGATTTTTAGCCAAACATATGGCACTCTGATTATCACATCCAATCCTCACTATCCTGCAATCAAAACCAATACCATTACCAAGTCTCTGTAACCAAACCGCCTCCTTAGAGGCATGTGGCAGCTGTATACTCTGCTTCGGTTGTGTGGACAAAGCAGCAAGGACGATAACACTCATCAACACCTGCCTCCAAACAAAGTAAACACATAGCCACTAGTGGACATTCGA
Source organism: Sequoia sempervirens (assembly GCA_007258455.2). Lineage (NCBI taxonomy): Eukaryota > Viridiplantae > Streptophyta > Pinopsida > Cupressales > Cupressaceae > Sequoia > Sequoia sempervirens. The sequence continues at coordinate 20,413 of VDFB02335635.1, forward strand.
CTATCCAAGTCACCTGCCCAATCTGCATCAACAAAACCCTGTATGTCCAATGACTTATCAACATTGTCAGTACCATGATAAACCAAACAGTAATCAGAAGTGCCTTGCAAATATCTGAATACCCTTTTGAAAAAAGTCCAATGTTCTTTACCAGGGTTAGACATAAACCTGCTTAGAACTCCCACTGCTTGGGCTATATCTGGTCTAGTACAAACCATTGCATACATTAAACTACCGACAACACTAGCATAAGGAACTTTAGACATTTCATCAATACCATCATCCAATTCAGGACACATGTCTAAACTTAACTTAGTACCAACAGGAAATGGAATATTTACTGGTTTACAGTCCTGCATATTAAACCTCTGCAAAATAGTGTTAACATACTTACTCTGACTTAACCAAAGCTTTATGTGAACTCGATCCCTAATGATTTCCATCCCAAGAATATATTTAGCAGCCCCTAAATATTTCATATCAAATGTGCCAGAAAGCTGAGTTTTAAGTTCCCTAATCATTGCCTTATTGTTACCAATGAACAACATATCATCCACATATAAGACAATAATTAGTATCTGATCATCAATAACTTTAAAATAAACACAGTGATCCT